>JAEBUT010000009.1:0-123528 GCA_020011035.1 Amanita subjunquillea | reverse complement strand
ACCTCCTTTATATACCTTTGCCCCATGGTCTGTGCACACAGACTGCCATTGCCCTTCTGAGGCTACGCCTATTCACAGCCAACAGCCTAGACCCCCTCCTTAGCCCGGCTCTTCGGACCCCAGCCTAGGATCCTTTTGTTTACAGCCACCCACCTGGCCCTACCAACCAGTCCTTCCATAACAGATCCCCCAAGCCCCTATGTGCTCTTTGGTCTTGTATATTTCCTGCCTCCTGTAGACCTCTCCCAGATAACATATGAAAAATAGAGAAAAATATGTAGGTTGTACTATGACCCCCCCCTTTACAGGCTTCACATCCTCGGGCGAAGCCACATGTGTTGTAAGTCGACTTCATTTTGATGGCGTTCCCTAACAAACTCATGCTGCACATTTTCCCCTTAAACTGTGCATCATACTGCCTGGACGCTATCTCCTTTCATAGCTACCTTCATGTTTCCTTTCTTAGGTAGTCACTGCCTCATTCCCTTTATAGCTTCCTTTGTTCTCTAATTGTATATAAACCCCATGTACTGTAGAGTAACTCCAGTTCCAACTTAGACAAGTTTTGCTCTCAACAATGATCCACTTCAGCGCTCTTCTTTCTCATCGTTCTCTAAGACCTTTGTCCAAGTGGCTGGGAGCGGACCGAGACTCTGCTTGTCACTATTGACTTAGAACGAACCACAACAGGGCATCGTCCGTAACAATGGGTTGTTGAATGATCTTCACCCCAAATACCGCTAAGCATAGCCCTCAACATGGCTATCACTGGTTTGACCCTTAGAGGGTATTTTCTTTTATTATATTTCTTTTATTTACGTATATTTAATTACAGTTCTATACACAAATATGTACATACACTAAAAAGTGTATATAAGACCTGTAGATAGAAAATATATGTTCAGTTGCTCTTTCTTGCTTTCCAGCATGTGAGTATCTCCACTCTATGAGTGTAAGACCTGGAGAGGTCTCTGGTCACTGTCTATGACAGTGATACAATACTCAAAACACCTGGAGAGGTGTCTGGTCACTGTCTATGACAGTGATACAATACTCTTGTCATCATGGATGTATGACTCTGTGTCTAACAGACACATGAGCCCATTGTTCATGACAGTGACAACCACTGAGACAAACTATGTCTGACGACATATCATTGCTGCTCAAAAGGTTATGGGCCCTGATAATCCTGTCATTGTTGTCAATGATGACAAAACATGTCTCAAGGACATGATCAACAACAATGAAAAATTTCACATTTTTCAAATTATTTTTTATATGAAACAAGATGCTAATAAAACATGTTTCATAAGATATCACACACTATGTTGTCCTCCAAGACTTCTACTGGCATCGATTCTATCAACATCTTCTCTGGTATCGACTATTGTGTTTGGGCAGAAAGGATGAAATCCTATCTACTCCATATCGGATCCTGGGCTATCATCAATCAATCGTTCCCAAAGCCATCTCCTCCCGCTGATGCCACCACTGCTACGCTTACTGCTGCTGCCTCCACCAAATACAAGAAGGATCTTTGAGAATGGCAGAAACTCAATGATTCAGGTCTTGGCACTCTGCATCTTGAAGTATCAGATTCTATTAGGCAACACATTGCTGCAGAGGATGAGCTTCTCAAAGCTTGGACAACGTTGGAGAATAGCTACAAAAAGACAACACCAGCACTCATTTTCAAACGATTCCAAAAAGCCATTAAATTTCAACTCTCAGGAAAGGATCCTGTACCTGAGATTGAAAGGCTAGGATCATATTTTTCACAACTCAGGGAAGACAAAGTCGACATCCCTGATTTCATGCAGGCTTTAATACTTGCAGCCACTCTTCCAAAAGAGTGGACCGCTGTTTCTACTGCTATGTTCCAACTATACAGAACAGAAAAATTCACTTTTGAAACAATATCCGATTCTATTATCGCAGAGGATGCTTCATGGAATAATCAGAAAAAAGACAATGATAGTCAGTGTCAGGGTTCTGATGAATCCAAAAATCAAAAACCTCACTCTCAAAGGGCTTTAGAGGCAAGGGAAAGAAACGGGCCCAAGATGCAGACATTCCTCCTGATTCAGATCAGGAGCAGAATGCTGTTGAGATAATATCTCCAGCTCTTTCAATTGCGGCTCAAAATGTACAAGCCAGAATGTTCCCATCAGCTGTCCGATTCACAGGACGGTCAAAATATGGTAAAGGAACATGGCAATGATCTAAAGACACTAGATCTCTTGCTGAGCACATTGGCATCACACCAACAATGGAGACATTGAAAATACTCAACACTGTCACAAAAGATGAATTATCTTTTGAACCACCTCCCAAACACAAAAGATCTACTATAGATCTTGATTATTCAACAGTGGGAGACCCATACAACATTTTGGAAGAAACATTATTTGAAGATGGTGAAAAAGATTATGACATCCCAAAGGATCCGTTTGATGATCAAATGGATCCTCTATTTGATGATGATGCTGTAAGCCTCGGTGACAAGTTAAGTCATTCATTTGTCAATAGAAAAACTACTAAACACATTTCACAGCAACATGGTAGTATAAATGTATATAGCGAAAATATACATTATTTTTCTCATTGCAATAATTGTGTGAAATGTAAAGAAAATGAGTTGTCATGGATTCTAGATTCAGGAGCATCATTACATTTTACTCATAATCAAAATGACTTCTTATACTATTGACCGCTAATCGATAAAAGGTTTGTACAAACCGCTGCTAAAGGTAAAACTTTACAGATATTAGGCGTAGGTGCCGTTATGATCAAAATTATCGTCAATGGAAATACAGATATTAAATTGATCAGGCCAGTCTTTTATATACCTGACATGGATACAAGATTACTCTCCATGGGAACATTCCTAAATCAAGGATATTCCCTTTCAGGAAATAAAGATCATATTGATCTAATCAAAGAATCTTCCATTATAAGATTCTCACCACATGAACAAGGACAAACCATATATTGGTTAGATTCTGAGATTCATAGCAAATCAATAAATGTTGTAACATGAAAACCAGATTTTCATATATGGCATAAACGCTTGGGACATCCACAAGATGAAGTAATCCATAAAGGAAAAATTCATCTAGAAGGATTCCCTAATATCCCTGTTCCTAAACGGAAACAGACTTGTTCAGGATGTGCTAAAGGAAAAATGCGCAGTAAATCCTTTCCAGAGTCACAAAGTAGAGCTTCATCTCCTTTTGACTTAATACATTCAGATCTCAAAGAAATCTCAATGATATCATATCACAAATATAAATATTTTGTGACATTTATCAATGATTTCTCAGGACATTTATGGATTGGTTTACTTAAGAAGAAATCCAATATGGAATCTTCACTGAAACAATTTGTTGCCTTAATAAAGAACAAATATCAAAAATTGCCTAAGAAATGGTGATTTGATGGTGGAAGCAAATTCACTAAAAGTGAAAAATATCTTAAAGATCTCAGCATTGAGATCCAAAAATCATTACCATATACATCACAACAAAATGGCAGAGCTGAAAGAATGAATCATACTATTTGGGAAAAGTCACAATCCCTTAGATTCAATGCCTGCTTACCACAATCATGGTGGGAATTTGTGCTTGAACACACAGTATACCTATATAATAGGACTCCCATAGCTTGCAACAAATGGCAGACACCATATTTTCTTATTGAAAAGAAAAAACTGAATGTATCGGATCTGCAAGTGTTTGGATGCCAAGCTTATGTATATATTCCTGCTGAATGCAGACAAAATAAGCTTGAAGCCAGATCTAAGATGATGATCTTTCTGGGATATAAAAATGGAATGAAAGGGTATAAATTTATGAACCCTGAAAACAATATTATTTTTATGGGAACAACAGCAGTATTTGACAAAAAAAAATTTCCAAAATGTCAAAATGCTAATCAAATTCCCACATTCCTCAATCCAGAGGAAGAGTTTGAGGATCTCATGCCAGAAATACCTCATGGAACATCTAAAGAACATAATACATCAGATGAAGAAGAAGATTCATCGAAATCAGAGGGTGATAACAACTCATGTGATGAATCTAGTATATCTCCCAAAGGAAAGGGATCTGATAGTTCAAATGATGATTCTAAAAGTGATGATTCAGATGATCAAAGAGAAATTGAAGATGATTTATTTGCTCCTTCAAGACCTTCATCTCCAAGACCATCTAGGACTAGACAATCAGTAAATCGACCTGATAATGTCTATGGAGATTTAGATCCAGTCGAAATCGAAAAAATTGATAGAAGAATGAGATTAGATCGTTTCACAATAAATAAATTATTATCATGTGCAATTCCTATCAACAAAACAGCTAATTCAGCTGTACCTGAACATCATCACGAAATATTTCACTTACCAGTCAGTGAACAAAAAGACTGGATTAACACCAAAAAGAAAGAATGGGATATGCTCATTAAAAGAGGCGTCATAATAAATCTACAACATCTCCCTGAAGGTTGAAAGGCTATAGGTTGCAGATGGGTTTATGTCCAAAAAGACAATGGATGTAAAAAAGCTCATCTAGTTGCCCAGGGGTTTTCCCAAATAGATGGCATTGACTATGATGAAATATTCTCACCAGTAGTAAGATATGAGACATGTCATCTCATACTTGCACTTGCAGCACTAGAAAATCTATATATATCATTTCTAGACGTGACTGCTGCTTTCCTATATGGAAAACTGGATGAAGAAATATATATGAAACAACCACCAGGTTTTATCAATAAAGATAAAAAAGGCATGGTATATCAATTACATCATGCACTTTATGGATTAAAACAAGCTTCATTAGCTTGGTGGAAATCATTAGACAAGTCAATGGAAAAAATGGGCTTTATACGAATACATTCAGATGTGGGTGTATTTATTTTTAAACAAGGAACCAACATAGTCATAGCGATAATCTATGTTGATGACTCAATGTTTTTGGGATCCAACAAAATCATAACATTGCATAAAAAGCAGGAGTTTATGAATAGATGGGGAATCTAAAGATCTAGGAGATCTCATCAATGGTCAATCGAAAAATTTCTTATCATTTCAGATAAAGAAAAATGGAAATATCATTACCATCAACCAAAAACCCTATTTGCATAAAATAATCCAAAGACTAGGAATGAGTGACGCAACTCACACAAATACTCCTCTTCCTACTGGATATGAACCAATTAAAAATGATCAAACATTAGATCATACGATTAGATCTCAATATCAATTGGTTATTGGTTCATTATTATATTTGATGATTGGAACAAGACCAGACATTTGCTTTGCTGTAACAAAAATGTCGCAATTTTCAGCAAATCCATCATCAGATCATTTAAAACATGCAATAGGAATGACTAGATATTTAGCCAAATCAATAGATCTCTGCATAAAATACAACAGATCATTAAGATCTGGCTTAATGAGTTATACAGACTCAGATTGGGCTTCAGATAAAAATGATCATCATTCCACATCTGGATTCTTTACTCTTTTATCAGGAGGAGTAGTATCTTGGACATCTAGAAAACAGAAAACAGTGGCACTATTGACAACAGAGGCAGAATATATGGCCTTATCTGACTGTGCTAGAGAAAACAAATGGATTAGATCTATTCTTACAGAAATCCATTTTCCTATAACAATTGCACCAATATATGGTGACAATATGGGATCTCTATTTATTGCAAATAATCCTGTTACTGAAAAATGTTCCAAACATATTGATATCAAATATCATCATATACAAAAACTCATAGATAACAAAGAGATTGAATTACAATTCATCAAAGGATCTGAAAATCCTGCAGATATTCTGACTAAAAATCTTGGTTGAATATTATTTCAAAAATTTATATCAATGTTAGGTTTATCAGAATCATTAAATTGATTACTGATGGCCCTGGAGTAGGGCCTTAAACTGCTTCATTTTACTGCAATAAAGGGAACAGTCTCTCACTGTTGAGATTACTCCAGTTAAAACCAAAGACTGTTGAACAGCTTTATCATTATGGGCAAAAATAAAAAACCCCACAGTAAAAAACAACAACCAATCCTAACAATTGGAGGACACTCCAATGTTGGACATGAATGCAAGCGCTCATCTCGCTGCCAATTCGAGCAATCCCCACCTCCACCTCCTAAAAAACCACAGCCTCTGATCACAATGACTCAGCTGTTGCCATGTGGATGGATCAAGCCCTCCAAGGACGTGATCCTTGGACATTTCCTCCAAAAGCCTTTTGGGCTTGGCAACTAAAAGAGAGATATAGACGTGAAGGAGTCTCCAGACACATTTCTTTTGAAGATTTTTGAAAGAATATATGTATCTCTTCTTGCAAACTTGTGAGAAGATCGTTACTAATCAGTACATGACTGTACAGATTATGGGGGGGTGTTGAACAACCTTCACCCCAAATACCCCTAAGTATAGCCCTCAATGTGGCTATCACCAGTTTGACCCTTAGAGGGTATTTCTTTCTTTTATTTACATATATTTAATTACAGTTCTATACACAAATATGTACATACACTAAAAGTGTATATAAGACCTGTAGATAGAAAATATATGTTCAGTTGCTCTTTCTTGCTTTCCAGCATGTGAGTATCTCCACTCTATGAGTGCAAGACCTGGAGAGGTCTCTGGTCACTGTCTATGACAGTGATACAATACTCAAAACACCTGGAGAGGTGTCTGGTCACTGTCTATGACAGTGATACAATACTCTTATTATCACGGACATATGAATCTATGTCTAACAGACATATGAGCTCATCATTCATGACAGTGACAACCACTGAGACAAACTATGTCTGACGGACATATGATTGCTGCTCAACAGCTTGGCAACTAAAAGAGAGATGGAGACATGAAGGAATCTCTGGACATATTTCTTTTATTTACATATATTTAATTACAGTTCTATACACAAATATGTACATACACTAAAAAGTGTATATAAGACCTGTAGATAGAAAATATACATTCAGTTGCTCTTTCTTGCTTTCCAGCATGTGAGTATCTCCACTCTATGAGTGTAAGACCTGGAGAGGTCTCTGGTCACTGTCTATGACAGTGATACAATACTCAAAACACCTGGAGAGGTCTCTGGTCACTGTCTATGACAGTGATACAATACTCAAAACACCTGGAGAGGTGTCTGGTCACTGTCTATGACAGTGATACAATACTCTTGTCATCACGGACATATGACTCTGTGTCTAACGGACACATGAGCTCATCGTTCATGACAGTGACAACCACTGAGACAAACTATGTCTGACAGACATATGATTGCTGCTCAAAATGGGTCCTGTGCTTCCATCTGGAAAGCCACCCTGTGGTTGCAGTTTGCTAGTAATGACTGTGGCAAGATGCAGTTTACTAGTAAGGACTGCAGCAGGTGGGAGTTCCCAGCTATCTGTGTCAACTGAGCACCTTCCTGCAGTGTCTCTCGACAAGTTTGAAAAACATCAACAAAATGTCACATGTGACATTGAGTACTTTTGCTACTTTGCAAAGTTCCCAATGCCCCAAAACAGTCAAAGCATGAGGGTACATTGTGAAGAAAGGTCATGTTTGTTTTCTTAACTTTCTGAAGCACTTCGGATGCTTCTGGAATCATTCAAAGCACTCATCACACAAAGCACTCATTGTCACATCAATTATTATAAATCAGATTGTATTAGTAATCATTACTACACAACTGAGAGTAAAAGTGAGCACTAGCAAGACAGCCACCCTGTGCAAGGAAGTGATTTCAATTTGAACGAGTTGATAAATTTGGGAGGAGCACAAAGCGCCACAGAAGCTGGCATTGGTTGTGAGTCCTTGATGATCCACAGAAGAGATATCATCAAGCAAGTCCATGAGAGCAAGAAGTCCGTGAACAAGAGAAAACAGGGCGTTGAGACTGGCAGCAAATTAAGCATTTGAATCTGTGAAGGCAAATGAGTTGTGACAAAAGGGAGTTGAAATGCATATGATGTTATACTTCTACACTGCTAAGCAGCTGTGTAGAGGGGGGGGTTGTGAGGTCGTTGGAAGGTTCCCAGCACCTCCTTTTCGAGTGAGCATTGGTTCGTTGGGCGCACACATGCAATGCTGATGACCATGACGACGGTGATGAGATAGAGAACCCTCCCCCCCAAACGAGAGGAAGGGGGAGGGCAAATGAGCCAAATGACAGGCAAACAAAGCTGATTACGAGGGAGGGAGGGAGTATTATTATTTTTGTGACTGTGTGACAGCGACTACTATAAGCCAACTATTACTAAGCAACCCCAATTTAGGCAGAGCCCCTGTCCACTGCTGTACAGAGCTCTAGCTCATCATCCCCATCCAACTTGAAGATCTGACCGTCCTCAGTCAGCTGCTGGAGGCCAATGGTGAAGACTTGAGGACAAATTTGATAAACCGAGCGCAGCGGCGTCGGCGTGGCGAGAACGTCATCTGGGCACATGAACAGGTCATCGAAAGCGGCTGAACTGGGCAGCGGCGAATGAGGTGGTGGCGAGCGGGGTGCGTTGGGCGTACAACGGACAATGGCAAGGGCGTGGGCAGTCCCACGGCAGTGACAACGTGGCGGTCGAGGGACTGCGGCGTGGCGTGGACTGACAGACGGCGTGGGCACGCTGATTGACGGTCTGGTTGAGGTACGGTGGCCGTGGCAATGATATACACGAGGGGGATGGGACAGTGTTGGCGGTCATCAATCGGGGAATGGCGGTACTGGCGTTGGACTGACAGACAGTGCGGGTGTCATTGGGTGTCGCTAGGGAATGGTCAACGTGTTTGCTGACCGCATGTAGGCAGTGACGTAGACGAGCTGGGGATGGTGGTCCACTGAAGGGCGCTGGCAGTGATGACGTGGTGGTCAAGGCTTTAGCTGACAGAGTGTAGGCGGTGACGTGGCGATTGAGGTACGGCGGCCGTGGCAAAGTCACGATGGCATGTTGGTCCGGTGGAGGGGCTGTAGTACATTGTAGTTGACTAGAATACGTGTGAACGGCGGATTGGGTGTTTGTAACGAATGTGTTGGGGTGCTGACAAGCTGTGGGGGCATAAACGAGGGCGGTATGTGTAACAAGGGCGCGTCGGGCGCTGCGCGAGCTGAACGGTCTTGCGAGGGGTACCTAACTGATGGCGAGGAGTCGCAGTTGAAACGAATGGTCAATTATGCGAGTCGGAGCTTGCAGGAGCGGTTGACGACAGTGGCGACGGGCTGGATTTGACTTGAACGAGCAGAGGCTGGAGAGCTGGTGCGGCGCGGATACGAAACGAAACGATGACTTAACAAAAGATAGACCCGTCATGTCTCTGACGATGGCGACTATAAACGATGATGATAACTTCAAAATAACTTCAATGCACGGGCTAAATGGCGGACGCTGGTCTGGAGACGAGTGGCAGGCGTTGACAACAGTGTTTTCTGTTGACTATGAGGGGAAGACAGGCGGTGGGCGACGAAATGGATGGCGTGCGGGCATCAACGTGGTGAGGTGGGCGCAAATGTCGGCTGGCGGGTGCATTATGTCGTTAAGTGGGCGTGTTACGCAGGAAAGTGGGCGCTTGTTGGGAAAACGGTCAGAGTGGTCATGGCGAGGGGCATCGTGGGCTGTGTGGGTCGGCTAGAAAACGGGTGTCAGGCAACGAGCATGGTGGTGGGCGCGAGGCGGGCTCGTCACGCAATGTGATGGGCGCTCGTAGCTAAACTAGTCCGAGGGGGTCGTAAACGAATGTTGGCGGTCGTCAGAGGGCTGTGGGTGTCGTAAACGAATGAACATGAGGCTAGGGTGTGGCTCGTCGAGGAAAGCTTGTCGAGGGGAGGTGCCAGTGGTCGTCTTCACAAGGCCTCACTGGGGCAGCCATTTTGTTATACTTCTACACTGCTAAGCAGCTGTGTAGAGGGGGGGGTTGTGAGGTCGTTGGAAGGTTCCCAGCACCTCCTTTTCGAGTGAGCATTGGTTTGTTGGGCGCACACATGCAATGCTGATGACCATGACGACGGTGATGAGATAGAGAACCCTCCCCCCCAAATGAGAGGAAGGGGGAGGGCGAATGAGCCAAACGACAGGCAAACAAAGCTGATTACGAGGGAGGGAGGGAGTATTATTATTTTTGTGACTGTGTGACAGCAACTACTATAAGCCAACTATTACTAAGCAACCCCAATTTAGGCAGAGCCCCTGTCCACTGCTGTACAGAGCTCTAGCTCATCAACAAGTGGATCCGTGATCAAGTCCAGAAACATAAACTAGGAGAGTGTCAAGCGCCATGTAAGTGTACCTTTTCCAAGTTGTTAGGTGATGGTTCCGAGCACCAGTGTGTGTGTGAACCTGTGAAAATGAGTTGAGAAAAGCAATAAGAACACTTAAGGAATACCAACTGTGTTTCTGCAAAAATGAGACAGCATGTAAAGCGAGTGAGCAGGTGTGTGTGTGTGTGTGAGAGAGAGAGAGAGAGAGAGTAGGTTATTTGTAACGCAGTGAAAAGAGGTCTGTAAAGGGTTCAATAATCGTCAGAGGTATTGTTGGACCAGAAGCTCGAGTATGCGGTGCACCAGATCTCCTCTGACTCTGAATCCTCATCATCTTTCACTATGAAAAGCTCTTCGGATGGCTCATCTTCAATAATGCCATCTGTTCCATCTGCGTCAGATCCAGAAGGGGATGTGTCGACAAGTTTGCAAGCTGCAGGTACTATGCCAGAAAGGGTTTGCACTGACTATCTGTGAGTAGTAAATGAGTGTTTTTAGTCCAAAAAGACAAGGACTCACCTGATCCCTGGTTGATTTAACGGGCCCCATCCCATACCAGTAGTAGCACTCTTCTTCATATGACTTGAATGCATCCTGTTCAAAGGGCACGTCCAAGTCCACTACCTTAATGCACCTTTTGAGATTCAGTGATGGTGGGGGGAGAACCCTGGACTCAGAAAACATTGATGAACGGTTCTGGGACAGTGGGGGAGGGAGGTCTGTGGGGAAAGCGGCGTGGCCGCCAGAAGGCCAATGGTATGAGGATTGGGCACTGGAGTGCCAGGGCCCAATTGCCAAAAGGTGGGTCAGCGTCTGCGCTGTCTTTTGGCATAATGCGCTGTTGCGAGACTGCTGGCGTGGAGGAGGGGGAGGGCAGCAGAGCAAATTTGAAAGGCGACGGTTTTGAAGGCTGTCACAGTAACTAAATTTAGTGCGTCGAATGGTTGCGCGCATAGATTGACTTACCTCTCGAACCCAACACATTACGGACCTCCATGGATGGCGGCGACATCTGAAAGCGGCCATAGCAGGCCGTGTGAAAGCAGAAGCGACCGTTGTAGGCGTGTGAATGCCAAACCACCGAAAGTGGAATGTGACGTTTTGCTGATGAAGGGGGGTATAACGAAAAGCCAAAGAAGATGCAGAGCCCTCGTGCTCTTCATCCCGGCTGGAACGTGCGCACGGCGAGGATGCGGTGCGCAGACAAAGCGCGCTGACCGCATCCACGTGACCTCGCCAAAGATTTCTGTCAAGCGCTCTTCACTCACTTGACTGCCTCTTGGAGTAATAACCGATATCTCATGATCATATTTTTGTTCCCATCTAACACGACAACTCTGGTCAAACGAGGTAGGAGCGTACAAGTATGCTGATCCACGAAGTGAGCCTGGCACGCGTTTCAAGCGAGGAAGTAGCGCCAATAATGGCGTTCGATATCACGGCATAGCCGTAGTATCAATACACCCCGTATTAGTTACACCACTCCAAAAAGCGCGCGCGGCACGCGGAATCGAGGAACTTCCGATCGCGAGAAGGACGTTCGGTTCGAGTCATAGTTACAAACTATATTTCTCTCTCTTTATTTACGGAATCACTTCCTTTCCTTTGCTGGTTTGCTTTTCATTCCCGCCCTTGTTGAGTGAAGCAACAGCTGCCCCCGATGGCTTCTTGGAGCCCGGTTGGGGTGTGCCTGGAATAACGGCAAGTTCGGTGTTTTTCTTTCCTGGTGACCCAGCACAGCTTAATGGCTCTTTTCCTTTCTTTCCCTCGCCACCCTGCGGTTGAGTGCATCGTGCTTTCGAATAGGTGCTACGCCAGTAGCCGTGCCCTGTAAAGTCGTACTTACCCTCGCGCTCTCTCTCCAGAATATATTCACTCGGAACAAATGTATATTTGTCTATCAAACATCAGTTGACTCACTACTCATACAAAAGTGTCGATTTACCATCCAATTCATAGTAGTGGGCGCGACCCAGTCCTCTCAACCGTATATCTTTGTAGTAGAGGCTAGGGTGACGCGTCTGCGGCAGATGAGCTTTACCTGTAAGGTGCCAATTTATGAAACATTCGCATTCACTGACAAATCTTACCTATGCTCTGCTTGATCATCGCCACATATTTCTCTTCCATCTTTAGAACGGACTCACATGCTATAAGCACGTTTTCCACGGTAAGTACTACTCGAGCCATTTTAACGTTGATCTTAGACTCTTCGGTTATTTCTTTGCCAGTCGCATGGTGGTCAGAACTATCCTTTACTAATGATCTGAGTAAGTTAATGTTTTTTTTCAGATTATTTTAACATACTGGGAGGAATCCTGGTTCCCTTAGGAAAAAAATCCGTCAAAGGTCTTGTCCAATCCTTTTTAAGTGGGCTGTGCGATATCTCCACGACGAGTGTACCCCAACCTTGGGTGAAGACATCCGGACCGAGGACAACAACAGGGCGGGGTTTACTACTCTCCCTGCGCGCTTGCCCCTGTCAACTCAATCAATATCCAATTGTACACACAGAGGCCGCCACGATAGACTGACTACTGACCCATTCCCCCGGAAACACCCAGCGGATCTCACCTGGGTCAGTTTTGAAAGTGGGCTTTGGGACCTCTCGTGTTGGCGAATCTGGCCGCCCCGGTTCTGTGGCAGCAGATGTGCCAAAAAGCAGAGAGAAAAGTAGCGCGAAAATGATTTGAACCATGGCAACCTTTATGGTCAAGATCAGTCCACGAAAATGGGGGCAAGTGAGTATTGCGTTGCTCACAGTTCTTTTAAAAAGGAGGGAACTGGCTCAGTCGTTGCTCTAGGGGCGGAACATCCCATGCATAGCAAAGTTGCACAAGGGTTTGGAAACCGTCATGATGCTTCGTTACTATCATGGGAACACATGGGCTTCAAGGCCACGCGTGTGATTGGTGTTCAACGTGATTGATGGTCAACATACGTACCGAGAGCGGATAGATGTGGGGGAGGAAAGGTACGTACGTACGAGACCTCGATACCATTGAATCGAGATTCCGCGTTTATCAAGCCGCTTATCGCGACCAACCCCTTTCCTGTTCTGGCCTCGGACGAACTTGACCGATTCATTAATCTCCGCGAATGGAACTGGAGAATTCATGTTTGCTTACCCAAGGCCGAGGATGGAGAAAAACGCCACTTTCAGATCGTTCCTCGAGGTGAGCGGGATTTAGGTAAATTGCGCGTTTGATCGCCGAGGTGACCCAATAGCGAATTGGGAGACAATCTGGTCGTGAAGGGGGTTTGATCTGAAGTAGTCAGGCTTTTGAGTAGATCGTTGGAGCAACTTCACAAATACCTAGTCCTTTTGGAAGCTGTTGGGATGCCCATGTGGCCTGACAACCGTAGCCGGAATGCGGAGGTGCGCGGTAGAACGACGAGTCGTGGGGCAGGGGACGCCTACTAATTGAATGTCCGCATTATATAAGCACGTTCGGTGTGCTCGAAGACATTCAAGAATCTCCAATCGAACATTCTAGACTGCCTTGAGCAAAGATGCACCAGGAACATCGGAATTGCAAGAACCGGTTTCTGAGACCGGAAGTTCAACAGATTTTTGCGAAGCAGGCAGCCGAGCGTCAAGCGTGAGAGACTGATGGATCCTCACAGTTGTCAAGTAACATCTTGAATTGATCAAGGGTGGGATGGCCCATGTCAGAGATCTAAATCAATTGGTAATGCTAAAAATTCATGCCTATTTTAAGATGTATATACCATTGCGCGGAGCCGATCCTCCCTAGAAGCTTGAGCAACTCATCCAGGATGTCTTCCACAACACATCGTAAGCTGTCCAAACATCATATGAAGCTTGTCGACTCAACATGAAGAGCATTCGAGAATTCAAAGTCGGCCCTTAACTTTACTAGATAGTCACAGCGTTTCGGATAGACGATTCTCGATCGGTATACGCTATGGCGCGCCGGCACAGAGGGGGGTTTTTGCTGATGGATTTGGGATCCATTTGGTGGGGTAAGTTCTCACTGGGCATCAACAGCCTAGGCCCTCTCCAGCTTCGCAATTCCTTTGCTGTAATTGTATCTCTGATGTTGTTCGATTGTGACGGTCACTTCCGATTACTGGGCTGTGCCGTCAAATCGCCATTCTACCCGAATGTTCCTCAAGGCTGGTCCTTTTCATCGTCGCATCTCACATTGCTTGGTTAGTCCCCTCCTTAAAGAACTGTGAGCAATGCAATACTTACTAATTGTGTCATGGACTCATCATTCTGAAGAGTTGCCATGATTCAATTCACTTTTGTGCTACTTTTCTCTCTGCTTTTTGGCACACCTGTCGCCAAATGCTTCAAAATACCCTTCAAACCTGTACGGGGGCGCATCTACTGGGTGCGTCCGAGTGAATGGGTCAGTTGGATCATCGTGGCAGCCTCTTGGCGCACAACTGGTATTGATAGAATTGATAGGGGCAGAAAACCGGTGGGATCAATATGCCTCACCCTGTCGTTGTCCTCCGTCCGGATCTCTTAACCAACGATTGGGGTGTACTCGTCGTGGAGATAACGCACAACCCGCCTAGTAGCGATATATTCAAACCTTTGAAAAACTATTACCCAGAAGGAACCATGATTCCTCCTCCATGTATGTTGAAATAATCTGAAAGAAAAGTAGCTTTCACAGATTATTAGGGAATTGTTGGCCCTCCACTGGCAGTCCAATCAGCGATCAGTCTGTGATCAATGTCGGAAAGGCTCGGGTAGTACTTACCTTCCAAAGCGTATTCACGAAAACTGCGTGGGATTTAAACATGGACATAAAAAATGTGAAGGATATCGAGAAGAGCATACGTAAGATTTGTCACTGAATGCGAATTTTCATGAATTGGCATCCTACAGAAGATCATAAAATGGAGCAGTCGCGTCCCCCTTGGCTCTCTGTGGGGTGGGTGCTTGGCATGGGATACAACTCTAAAGGTGAGTCGACACTTTCGTATGGGTGATGCCAAGTCAACTGATGTTTGGTAGACAGACGTGAATTTGTTCTGAATAAACATATTTTGAGTCTATTGGTGCTTCAGTGTAAGAATCAAGCTGCGCTGCGGCAAAGAGCCCAATGCACAACGTTGGAGGCATTTCAGGCAACAAGAAAACGTCCATTACCTCACGAGCCAACTTTGCTGGAAGGCAAACCGGCAAAAGAAACAAAGCGGTTCCGTAAACGAAGAGAGGGAAAGCAGACTTGAATTGTAACAAGAAATAGTTTTTGTATTTAAATAATTCTCGCTCCTTAGCCAATGCTCAGAGCTTATATACTGGTAGACAACTGAGAGCTTTCGCTGAAGCCCGGTTCGAAACGGCAGGCGCCCGTAACGCGGCGACCAAACGATGTACAAGTGTGTCCTCCTACATACGCAAATGCGCCACCCATGGTCTGGCTAATTGAAGTAGTGGCTTGGAAGGGTGGAGGGATGCGTCCAGCTGTAGAGCTGGCGTGTTCCGATCGATTCCATGGCAGAGCAACTAGCGCTATCAGATAGCTTCAATCCGGCACTTTGTGCAAGTCACCGGAGTCGGACGAACCAGTGCCATAAGGATAGTATGGGGACCTTAAAGCGACTCCTCACGTTGTAGAGATCATTAACACTCTAGGGAAGGAATCCGAACACTGTGTCCAGGCTCTTCGGTGGGGATCGACACGGGCTGGTTACTACTACTAGTAGTGAACGTTGAACGTTGAACTTGGAAGGCTGGAGGGATGGGTCCAGCCGTAAAGCGGGGGTGTTTCGATCGCACAGAGCAAATGATTCATTCGACCAGAGTCGGTTGTTTAGTACTAAGTCGATCATTGTCTGCCTTTACTGTATTTGAGCACCCGAGTCAATTGAACACGCGGCCGAATCCATAGCCAGCGGCGTCAGGCCTAAGGTCTGTTACCGGGAAAAAGGAACTTGCGTAAAAAAGCTTGCTAAAAGTTGCGTTAGGAACACACATCCGTAACGAGGAACGACGAACACATCGCCGTTGTACCCGAACTATTCCACAGGCTGGTCCTCACACCGCCCCTCCTTGTTGTCGTCCCTCATACTGCTCGGCCAGTCCCCTCCTTATAAGAACTGTGAGCGACCCAATACGTACTTAATTGTATCATGGACTGATCATGACGAAGAGTTGCCATGATTCAATTCATCTTTGTGCTACTTTTCTCACTATTTTTTGGCACATCTGTTACGACAGAATTGGGGCCGCCAAACTCGTTGAACCGAGAGGTTCCAAAGCCCAATTTCATACCTGAACGAGGTCGTATATACAGGTTATTTCCGAGACAGTGGGTCAGTAGTGGGTCCATTGAGTGTCAACTCCTCCAGTGCACGACTGGGCATTGATCGAGTGGACAGGGGATACGTGATCGCAATTGTAACACCAATCACCCTGTCGTTGTCATCTGTCCGGATAAGGTAACCAATGGTTGGGGTACACTCGTCGTGGAGATATCGCACAACTTGAAGGAGAAGACGGTTGAATTCACGCATTTGACAGGTTTTTTCGCTGAAGGAACCCAGATACCTCGCTGTGTGTCGAAATCATCTGGAAGAAAAAAAGAAGCTTACACAGATCCTTAGTGAAAACTACTGATTTTCCTCCCACAATAATCGACGAAAGCTCTATGATCAACATTGGAGAGGCTCGAGTAGCAATTACCGCGCGACGCGTGTTCATGGACTGTGATGGGCCTGTTCTGAAGATGAAAGAAGAAGACGTACTGAAGATCGAGCAAAGCATAAGTAAGATTTGTCAGTGAATGCGAAATTTTTCATAAATCAGCACCTTAATAGGAAAGCACAACTGGAAGCAGACGCGTTACCTCAGTCTCCGCATAGGAGGGACAGATGTGTTGGGCTTGGGGGAGGACTATCAATCTAATGGTAGATCCACGCTTTGGTATGAGTTATGACTCTCAACTGATGTTTGCTCGAAAAAGTTGAATTTATTCCGAGTCAAGAGATTCTGGATGTAGCGGCGCTGGGTGAGTATGTGTATAAAAGAAGCTGAAACCTAGTACCGGTTCGGCACTGCGATGCGCTGAGCCGCAGTGTGACCATGGAAAAGAAACACCGAGCTGTGCTGTGGATACACTGGAAAATAAAAACAACAAACTTGCAAATACTCAACCTAATTCCGGGGGGAAATCGCCTACGACGAGACGAAAGAAACCCAGAAACAAAAAAAGTAAATACGGTCCAAAAAGGGGAAGAGGGAGGGAAGTAGAGAAATAGTTCTGTATTTGACAAACCCGTGACGCCTACGCAATACAAATGCACGGCCATCCACTCATCTCCAAGGTCCTTTTCTAAAAAAGGGGGGAGTGTTCATGCCATTGAGAACCTCGAATTCTCCCTCTACCTCTTTCCCATACTCTCAAACACAAATGGCAACGGCGTCATGAGCATCGCCCCAGGCACACCCAGCCTCATGTACATCGGATGCGCAAACAGCGGGAATCATTGAATGATCGACCGCAGCGCGCTGTTCGCCGCCATGGTGGACGCGGCGATGGGGTACGCAACGACGAGGTAGGTGAAGACGGAGGTGAAGAAGAGGTAGGTGCCTGTGCCGAAGGGGATAGAAAAGATGATGGGGGGATCCAGTGGACGTGCCGATACAGCGCGAGTGCGATGCAGAAGATGGCTGGTGGTAAGAGAGGAGGAGAGGGAGGAAAAAGGTACAAATAGGGACGAGGCCCCCCACTTGGACGATGCGTAACCGGACTTCGGGAGACGGGTTCCTGGCATGTTCTCTGGCCATACGAGCGTAACGCCGATTCCAATATGGCTGCGTCGCAAAGGCAATGACTATCCCAACCCCAATGCCAATGAAAGTCATCCCGGTGCTAAAGTGGTGGAGGGTGATAAACGCAAAAGGGAATGCTTGAAAGGCGAGGTAGAGGATTCCAAGGAAAGCGGTCCACGTATAGCAGGGGAGCCATTCTGTTCCTCGATAAGTGTTCTATCTTGGAAGTCGTTAAATCAACAAGAGAGAGAGAGAGAGCAGCTTACATAATAACATCCTTTGTAGATCAGAGCAAGAACGTATGTTTTCAGAGTGAATCGCAAACAGACTCTTTTTATGCATCGCGTCAAGCGCCTCTCTCATTGCGAAGACAGCCATGAGCACGACGGTCAGGATACTAAGGGAGGCAATCGCGTGCGTTAACATCTTCCACCAGAACCAGCCTGAGCGTGGAAAATCACCAAGAGGCTGATAGCGGAAACTCCGGTCGCGATGACGCCTGCCAGGGCTTCTGGCCCAATCTGGAGGAACGAAGGTGAGCAAGAACGAAAAAGGCGCGCACCAGCGACACGAGAAACTCGATTATGGCGAGCAGGAACCTGTCAATAACGGAGACACGCCCGCCAACGCACACATCACCAACAACACTCGCCCTTTCCTCTTGCAAACATGGGGTCGCGCACCGGAGGGAAGAGCGAGAGTGCAGTGATGAAGAAGACCCAATATTGAACCATTGCAACACAAGGCCGCGTGCCGTGCGCTCCACAAAAACGAAGCGGAGGAGTAAGGACTGTCTCGAGCAGCGCCGGGACACCATACAATGCCACCGCGGACTCATACTCGTTTGCAAACCAGCTCATGCCCCACTTTATCTCCCTTGCCATGATGAGTGCCACGAGGTTTGGAACGACCATCCCATCTTGCACCCTGCGCCTGCACACGCTGCCTGCACCATTCCTGCGGAGCCAGACAAGGAGAAAGGACGCGAGAAAGACAAGCGTAGTATATGCTGACAAACATCCCGACGCGGAAAAAGAAATGGGAGGCGCAAACCCAACCGTAACGTACGAGCACGTGGGCATTTTCTAGGCGACCCCAGGCTGTACGTTCTGCCGAGGTATACCTGGTATTAATGTCAGCAAGAACCTGTACACTCTCGGTAAAATTAAGTGCGAAGTTGGACTCTTTCATTAGATGCTGCCGCAACTATTTTCAAAGTAAAGTCGTTTGGGTTTTACTGATGCAGTGCAGAGAGTACCATATCAACCGTCACCAGTCACGAGTCAATGATGGCGACCAAGGTTTCATGTATGGCGACCAATACCCCACCACACTAACAAGTACCAGGTAAAGGCACCTGGCAATCTTATAGGGTCAACAAGCAATTATGTTCGTTAGAACGCCATTCATGATGTTGGACTATGGGCCTTCTGATCATTGAAACAATATTAAACAACGGTGGACGATAACGAAGCATAGTGATGGTTTCCAAAGCTATGTTCCTAGCAACGACCGATACATGGCCGGCCGTTGTACCCGAATGTTCCTCTGCCTGGTCCTTTTTATCGCCGTGCAGCGTCTCACATTGGTCGGCCACTCCCCTCCTCATAAAAGAACTGTGAGAAACGCAATACTTACTTGCTTCATGCCAGTAAACTGATCATGATGAAGCGTTGCAATGATTCAATTCATTTTCGTGCTACTTTTCTCTCTGGTTTTCGGCACATCTGTTGCAACAGAACCGGGGCGGCCAGATTCGCCAACACGAGAGGTCCCGCGGCCCAGTTTCAGACCTGAACGAGGCGTCTTCTACCGAATGCGTCCAAACAACTGGGTCAGTAGTCAGTCTACCTTGGCAGCCTCTTGGTGCAATCGGGTATTGATCGAGTTGAAAGGGGAAAATGCGCGTTAATTGTGGTAGGCCCCACCCTGTCGTTGTCCTCGGTCCGGATTACGCAACCAATGGTTGGGGTACACTCGTCGTGGAGATATCGCATACCTTGAAAGCCACTAAGTTCGTGCCTTTGACAAAGTTTTTCGATGAGGGGACCCAGATACCTCCCAGTACGTTGAAATAATCTGGAAGAAAAAAACGAAGCTGATACAGATCTTTAGTTGAATATAGTTCTTATCCTGCTACAATAATCGACGAAAGTTCCGAGATCAACGTTGGAGAAGCTCGAGTAGTAATTACCGCGCGGCACGTGTTTATCGACTGTGCTGAGCCTAGTCTGAAGATGAAAGAAGAAGACGTAGAGAAGATCGAGGAGAGCATAAGTAGGATTTGTCACTGAATGCGAATTTTTTCATAAATCGGCACTTACAGGAAAGGCGCACCTGAAGCAGTCGCGTCATAACAGCCTCCGCGTAGGAAAAGACATATTTGGCTTGGGGGAGGAATATAAAGATAGTAATCGAAACTTTGGTATGAGCGATGACCCTCCACTGATGTTTGATAGAAAAGAATGAATTTGTTCCGGATGAAATTATTACGAGGAAAGCGGCGCTGGATGCGTACGACTTTAGAAAGGCGAAAAAGATCGGCCCTTTTGCCGTTTCGACACTGCAATGCGCTGAGCCGCAGCACGACCATGGAAAAGGGGCATCGAGCTGCGCTGCGGGTACACTGGAAAATGAAATGAACAAACTTGCAGTTACTCCACCGAAACAGCCGGGACGAAGGAAACGCGGAAAGAAAAAAGGCAATACGCCCCCAAAAGAGGGAAGTAGAGACTTGAGTACTTGAGTAGCAACAAGAAATAGTTTTGTACTTGACAAACCCGTCGGCGACGGGTTCTTGAGCCGTGACGCGTGACAGACTACATATGCACGTGCGTCAAAGTCATGTGACAAGTGAATCGTCTGCCTCTCCACGGTCCTTTTCTAAAAAAAGAAAAAAGTGTTCATGCCATTGAGAATTCGAATTCTGCCTCAACATCTCCCCCATCCTCTCAAACACAAACGGTAACGGCACCATGAGCGTCGCCAGCCCTGCCAGCAACGCCGTCGCCCCGGGCGCGCCCAGCCTCACGTACATCGGGCGCGTAAACAGCGGAAATGAGGCCGCAAAGATCGACCGCAGTGCGCTGTTCGCCGCCATGGCGGATGCGGCGATGGGGCGGTACGCCACAACGAGGTAGGTGAAGACGGAGGTGAAGACGAGGTAAATCCCTGCGCCAAATGGGATAGAAGAGATGATGGGGGCGATCCAGTGGACGTGCCGATAGAGCGTGAATGCGATGCAGAGAGGGCTAATAAAATAAAATAAAAAGGTGGTAAGAGAGAGAGAGTGAGGAGAGGGGGGGAAAAAGAAGGGGGGACGTACAAATAGGGACGAGGATACCCCCAACTTGGGCCATGCGTAACCGGACTTCGGGAGGCGGGTTCCCGGCGTGGTCCTTGGCCAGACGAGCGTAACGCCGATTCCAATACGGCTGCGTCGTAAAGGCAATGACGTTCCCGACCCCGACGCCGATGAAGGTCATCCCGACAAGCTCGGTGGTAAAGTGGTGGAGGGTGATGAACGTAAAGGGGAATGCTTGGAAGGCGAGGTAGAGGATTCCAAGGAGGAGGGCAGTCCACGTATCGAGCAGGAGAGCCATTCTGTCCGTCAATAAGAGTTCTGTGTAGGAAGTCGTTAAATCAACGGAGATCGATCCCTCGCACACGAACGGACTTACGAAACGGTACGTATATGCTTGTGAGAATGGCTTGGGATAGACTTTGTTCTCTGTGTTCGTACTCGGTCCAGTACCTGCTGTCGCCTGTCGTCGTCCGCATCTTGGCCGCTTTTCGTTGGAGAAGCAAAGGCACATAGGTCTCTGGGACAAACTGAAACCACGCGTAAGCAAGGTCCTTGCAATGGCGAGAGAGAGAGAGAGGGTACTCACAAGGATCAAAGCGAGGACTTGGACAAAAGACCAGATGATCAAGAGGTAATACGTCCATCTCCAATTCGTGTGCTATATCCATCGACGAGCTAAAATTGGATGAAACAGGGCAAGGGGACAGCTGTACCTGATTGATGAAGCCAGCAATCAGCGGGCCAAGAACGGGGCCGATGAACGGAGTGATGGTATACAACGCCATCGGGCTTGGCTCGTCATCAGTAAAAAAAAAATCGTCAAAGGTACGAACAGGGAGATAAGGCGCTCACCTTGCGACCTTGTCTTTTGTGAAAAGATCGCTGACGCTACCGCCTGCGGCACTCAAGAACGCCGATCCACAAAATCCGGTCAAGAAGCGGAAGATCAAGAAGACGACTAATGGAGCAAATCATTCATTAACGGCTATGCGTGCGCAGATGGGGTGAGAGAGCATACCGATGTCTGGCGCAAACGCCACGGCCATGAGAAGGCAAAGAAGAGCGCGAAGGAGAGCTGGTAGATGATATTGCGGCCATAGACTTCGGACAAGGGGCCGACGAGGAGAGGGCCGATACCGGGCCCGAGGAGGAAGAGGCTGACGCTGAGGATGGCGACCTCGTCGGCGACGTGGAAGTCTGCGGAGACGCCCACCTCTGTGAACGCGGACTGGGCGTCAAGGTGAGCGAGTGAGTGAGTGAAAAAAAAAATATGAAGGAAGCTCGGACGTTGATGGACTTGAGAATTTTGTCACTTTCGAGCCTGAAAGATTCATTGTCATCTGGGTATCTATATACGGGTCTATTAGCCTCGGAGGCAGGGTGTGCGAATCACAACTTACACTGCTTCCCTCCAAAAAGCTGTCATTATATCGTGGTATTGTGTTTTAGACTTTTTCTTCATGGTTTGCAGAATCTTCACATGTGTGCAATACACCTTGATAATATCCGACAAACTAAGAGTAAAAGGAATACTTCGGACCTTCTCCTGAAGCGCTGCATGAATCTGCATGCCGGCGTGAATGTTGATGCTTGGATCGGGTCTAATAGAATGCTTACCAATGTTGCAAGAAATGCGAGCAATTGAGGGTGCATTTCTTCGGTTTTGCCATGATGCGCTTGATCTGGGAAACAATGCTTGACATTTCTCAAAATAGTTGCTTTTGACAAAAAACGTTTTCATGAAATCGATGAGGCCCTTAAGGTCTGTCCTTATCGTAATAGGCACCCTGTATAGCATCCTGGCGTTGGAAAGTAAGCATCGACTGAAATAGAAGGGGCCAGACTTACGTCTTCCAGCGGGAGTATGTAGACTTTCTTTCCAAATAGATCGTCAGTGGCTAAATGTTTGTATACATTAGGGCTCCCAAAGTTTGGTTCTGAACTTCGGTTCGAACCGGAACCGGCAGAACCAAACTGACAGTTCTGGTTCTGGTTCTGGCAATGGGTGTTGGTTCCTGTGAGAATGATGATGGTTTGCAGCAATGTCCGCGAGCGGGATGCGTGAGCTGCGCGCGATATCCAGTGCGCAGGTGAGCAGGTGCGAAGTGTAGGAGAGCAGTAGTTTTAGTGTGGAAACTATTTGTCATATGAGTGTATGTGTGGGCAGCAAGCTTAGAGAGTGTTCAGCAACCCTTTCCCATTGTTTCGGTGACTCGGAAGTGATGGCGGGGTTTGAATGCTTACTTCGGCCAGACGGCAAGGCAGCCGCTGATGTAATTTTTCTTCATGACCATCGATAAGGCTCGACGACGCAAGGTTTTGAAGGCTCTCCACATTGCGACATCCTTGGGTGTTCTTCTCTATTCTCACCTCACTCTCCGCATAATTATGTCTCGATCAAACCAAGGCCCTCAATCACGACCCCAACGAACTCGAGCACCGAACACAGTGTGGACCACAGAGCAAGAATTATGAATGATTGAGATCCTCACTGGTCAGAAGTCTAGCCTGGAAAGTGGTTCATCCAACTTCAAATCAGCTGACTACACAGCTGTTGCCGATGCCCTCAACCAAGAGTTTGAACAGACAGGATCACCAAAGTCGAACAAGAACATTGAGACGAAGTGGACAAAGGTGAGCCATTTCTCATTTCCAACATAATCAACTATGGATATCATGGTTACTAGATCAAAAACCAGTATGCTGCACTCGGAAAATGGTCTAAGGGATCCGGGATAGGATGTGATGCGTTTGACATGGAGACTGGGAGACCGATCTTGACTGATCCAAGCGTTAAGGCCATATTTGATATTTACTGCAAAGCAAACCCGGAGGTGAGCGTTTGAACACTAATGCACAACATACATTAATATTCTCTTAGCCTGCAAAGATGCTCCTTGCTGCTGTGAAAGAGGAATGGGTTTACTGGCGTGCTATGCGTGCATTTGGTGACGTTACATTGGCATCTGGTGATCACGCGTTTGAGGGCTCTGCTGCCCAAGCTTCCGGCCCTACTCCGCTTGCTGCCCCTTTTGGCCCTACTCCGCTCACTGGCCCTACTTTGCTTGCTGTCCCTTCCGGCCCTACTCCACTCGCTGTCCCTTCCAGCACCCTTTTTGGTCCAGGTTCCTTGCCAGCACTGTCTGAGTCTTTGTCGGCTGTTCCCGGAGCTTCGACGACAGCCGCGGCTGTACAGCATTGGCTGGATGATGTCAACATGTGTGACATCAATGACGAGCCCCCTCAGCCAGCATTTCCACCTCAATATGAGGTTGGAAGTTCGTCAATGTCAGCGCCCAGCAGTACCCTCCTTTCACATGGTGATCGCACGCGCCTGGTCAGCTCTGATATCTGGGCTCAGGCTGCTCCCTATCATCTACCATGTTCATCCCAGCCTTCACGCTCTGGCCATAGTACAAGTGACCAGTCAAGGACCTCTGGCGGAAAGATGAGCGATGGCGCAATCATGACAAAAGTTGGAAATGACCTTGTCTACGCTGTTGGCGTCCTCAAAGAGACTGCAATGACTGTGAATGCCCCTGAACTCACTGATAATACCTCTTCTCAATCCCATAATTACAGCACAATTCTTCAGGAAAACGAGGATGGGCTTCCACAAAGCATTATTATTGCTGCTTTGTCATTTTTCAGTGAGGAAAAGAATGTACGGAAGGCCAAGGTGTACAAAACAGCATTCCCACAGAACCATTGTGACTCTATGAACTTCGTCAGTCAGGCCTTGATGTCGATACTATGCTTGCAACACCCTGACTACCTGTACTAGTACAACTTGTAACTGTAACACCCTTTGACAATATGTACATTTCATATTGTACTTATAATATTTAATGCAGCAACTAGTATACTTCATCATATGCCTCATCATTGTCTTCCTCATTACCCTCATCCAGTTCATCCTCATCTTCATTGTAAAGATACTCCTCAGCATTTACTCGCTCTTGAAGAATCCTTTGATAGTCTTGCCACATTGCCTGAGCAATTGATGCCCTTTGAATTTGTGCAGGATTTGTAGCATCAGAAATGATGTCTTCAGGAGGATCCACTTGATCTTCTTCATAGTACATTCGTTGAGCATGGTGCTCATAGATGTCATTGATGTCTTCAACATTGCCAGCTATTTCTTCTTCATCAGACTCATAAATTCGAATGAAATTATGAATTGCAGCAAGAGCAGCAGGAATTCGCACTTGAATGTGCATGGGAAATTCTGATCCCAGGTGAAGAATGCGGAAACGTTTCTTGAACGCACCAAATATTCGTTCAATCACATTTCGTGCTTGAGCATGACATAGGTTGAACAATTCTTGTGGTGTACGGGGCCTAGTGTGACTCCCTGTCAGAGTGGAGTAATAGTACTGATAGCAAATTAACAATACCTTGCATTGGATCGCCCCCACTCAGCCAGGTGATAACGGGTCCCACGAAATGGAACCAAAAGCTCCATACAATTTGGAAATCCTGCATCAGCAAGATAGTACCATCCAGCTTGTATTCTGAGGTTATGCTTTTGGGTCACAGTGGCATAGAGCTTTGAATCTGAGGCTGATCCTTCCCAACCAGTTAACCCAAATGTAAAGAGAAGATCCCAAGTGCAAGCAAATAGGCAGTTCTGTAAAAAAAAGCCCTTTCGATTTCGCCATAGGTATCGATCAGGCCCACAAGGGTGTACCTGAATATGGCTTCCATCTATTGCACCCAATGCATTTTTGAACCAAGGCCAAAGTTTGCGATTATGCTGGAAGAAGGAAGAAGGTGGGTTGGCAATGTCAGGTTGCTTTATGAATGTGGTATAAAATGGGGGTGCTGAGAAGAACTCTACCATTCGCTTGAAGTGGCTACCATAGACCTCAGTAAATATAATGGTATTATAGATCACAGATAATGATACACACAATGAAATTGTTCCATTTGCCCTTTGGAAGCGTTCTCCAACATGCCAAACTGTTAATCCAGTTACACATGTGTAGAGAAATATGGCAAGCTGCTCTTCAAGAGTGATATTGCAAGAATCTGTGTATCCTGCTGCACGTAGTTCTGCCCTTAATGCAAGAAAAACTCCCTTCTGAACACCAAGCTCAGTGTGTATACGTCTAGGGTGACCATTAAGGAGCTCCTCAACCCAAGACTGACCAGATAGAATGGATGTATGATATAGTTCTTTGTCATAGTAATGATGATGATACCGATCAAAGAACTGCCCAACTAACTGAAGCAAGTTGGGAAGAAGGCTTGTGGCAATAAAGGTGATAATGAATCGGATGTTCTTGCGGATGATGGCATGCAGTTGTTGACGCTGCTCGGTGCGGCTAGGTGGTTGAGACATATCAATGATACTGATTGATCGATTGTACAGAGCTGATGATCTCAGGATGTATTTTCAAACTCCGAAATCAATTTCGGCCAACTTGCCGAATTGGTTTTTACTTAGTAAGCAACATCAATGGGCAGTGAAAGGGTTGTTGAACGCCCTCTTATTTTATTTGCGCCCTATTTTACTTATATACAGTATTATACTTCCGTACTCATGCGCACTTCCGCTGCATCATATGCGATGCACGGATGTTCAAATTAGCACTCTGCATCTGTTATGCGAAGCGGTTCCGATATGTGCTGCGGCTTGGATATATTTTCTGATGTGCTGTGGCTTGGATATATCCGATGCTCGCATAATCCCAACACTCCCCCTTGAGCTTAGGATATTCCTAGCTCACGCTTATGTTGTTGGAATTTTTGTTTTGACAGTGGCTTTGTTAAAATGTCTGCTGTCATATCCGCAGTAGGTAGATGTTCCATTTTGATTGTGCCATCTC
Organism: Amanita subjunquillea; assembly: GCA_020011035.1. Classification (NCBI taxonomy): domain Eukaryota; kingdom Fungi; phylum Basidiomycota; class Agaricomycetes; order Agaricales; family Amanitaceae; genus Amanita; species Amanita subjunquillea. The sequence goes on along the minus strand of JAEBUT010000009.1, from coordinate 96,344 downwards.
CTATCCAGTCTCAGATATAATGACTTTTTATTTCAAAGTGCTTTGTCCACTTATGATATGCTTCACTTTGAGCAATTGCAAGCGCAGGCATATTGTCTCCATAAATGAGAGTAGGTTCCAAAATTGTTGAACCTAACTCGGAGTGTAAGTTCTGCAGCCATACTGCTTTGTGCACCACATAAGACATGCACACATATTCTGCTTCTGTCGAAGATAAAGTAGTTGACATCTGCTTTTTTGATGCCCATGTAATAGCACCACCCACTGCAATAAATGTATATCCTGATATGGATATTGTATCATCTTTGCTAGCGAAGCTGGTGTCTGAATATCCGACAAAAGGGTTGTCATCCATTTCCGGTCTTTTATAAGTTATACCTTCGTATCTTGTTCCAGAAAGATAATGTAGAATTTTCTTTGCAGCTGACCAATGCTCCATGTCCAGTTTTGTGCTATATGATGCCAAGCGGAAAACAGCATATGCAATATCCGGCATGAGTGACGCATACAGATTACTGTGGTCCTTCGGATTTGTTGATGTGGTTGGCGGGTCAAATTTATGATCTGCATCCATAGGAATTTGTATGCTCTGTGCATTATCAAGTCCATATTTGTGGAGTAGTTGCACAATATACTGTGTTTGTTTGCTCCGCAAAACTGGACAAAATATAGTGATCATTGATGATCTCAAATGATCATCTGCACTCATCTCATTTCATTGTGCCTCGTCCAGAACAGCTGTGATCACTGGTGATCATTGATGAATATCAATTAGTTATCATGAACCATAGTGAGCAGACATGAGTCAACTGTTAACAGCTTTTGCCATCTGAACCCATTTCTTCCTGATTGGTCATTGACAATGGTGAGCGAATGTGAAACAACATTAAATCGTTATCTACATATAAGATCATTATGTAGTATGTTTGATTCATGAGCACCTTTGTGGATAAGAAAGTAGGCAATTAGAATGGACCATGAACTATCACTTCTGTTCACTAGTGTACATGCTCATTAATCATAATCTATGATGAACACAGGTGATAACGGACAATCACTGAAGATCATTGATGATCATCTACATTTTTCCTTCCAAAAATGGTTTTGTCCAATTTTGTGGCACATAGTGTTTGTGTCAACTTAATTTCTCTGGTATTGGAATTGATGCGGATCTCTATCCTGACAATTTTGCTTGGTTCTCTGAGATCTGTTATCTCAAATAAACTTTTAAGGTCTTTAACCATGTGCTCCATTATTTCATTGTCACTTGCAAATAAAATTAGATCATCCACCCATACAGTGATGATACCTATGCGGCCTTTATTATCGTGGAGATACACACATGGATCTGAGACAAAGCAGCAGAAGTATTGATTTATGACCTTTCCATTGAACTCAGTATTCCATTTGTGTCCTGCCTGCTTGAGACCATATAGGCTTTTGAGTAATTCACAAGCCTTATCAGATCCGTCTTCATATCCGCTCAGTTGTTCCATATACAACTGCTCATGCAAGTTTCCGTTCAAATATGCACCTTTGATGTCCATTTGTCGCATCTTCCAGTGCTTCCAGACGGACTTGGCTATGAGTGAGTGAAGTGTCTCTAGATGGATGATGGGAGCATAAGTCTCATTATAATCCATTCCGGGAATCTGTGAATATCCTTTGGCTACCAAACGTGCTTTGTATTTGGTGAGAACACCTTCTTTGTTATATTTTTTTTTACGAAAACCCATTTGTTTCTGATGAGTTTTCTATCATGTGGTGGTACCACAAGTTTCCATGTTCCCATATCATGTAATTGTTTTAGTTCCACTTTTATAGCGCTTTCCCATTCTGACCAATCTGGTGCTTTCCTTGCTTCTGCAAGTGTTATCGGATTATTGGACAGGATGTTGCTTTCATTGGCTATCAGTATTAATTCATCCTGTGTATATAGCGCTTCAAATATTTCTTCCTGTACAAGTGCCACTAACTCTTCCAGTAATACTGGTTCATTTAATCAGCTATAATCATGTACAATGTGTGGACATTTTGTCCAACACGGAATAGATTCCATAATCTTTCTCTTTTTAGAATTCTTGTCTGCAATACATTTTTTCGGATCCGCTATGTTTTCCGGTATGTTTTCCGGTATGTTTTCCGGTATGTTTTCCGGTATGTTTTCTGGTATGTTTTCCGGTATGTTTTCCGGTATGTTTTCTGGTATGTTTTCCGGTATGTTTTCCGATATGTTTTCCGGTATGTTTTCCGATCTCAATATGTCGTCACTGTTATTCTCCCCCTCATATTGAGCAAAGGAGTAATTTCATGATGGTTTAATTGTATTCGTTCGCTGATCCCAATAGCGAATAGCAGATATGTTATCTTCAAATCTGACAAATTTATGTTTAAGCACTTTTAGTGCTAATTTTGATTGTATTGCAGGTTGGCGCAATATCCATACTGGTGCGCCATATTCCACTAGAATGCTAGGCTTCTTTCCAAACCATCGCTCATAAGGCATAGCATTCGGAATAGCCTTTGTATATGCTCGGTTGCAGAGATATGCAGCATGACTAATAGCTGTCGTCCATAGGTAGAATGGTAAATTCTTCGTGGATAACATGGTCTGCATTAGTTCAACAAGAGTCCTATTAGCGCGCTCCACTACTCCATTCTGTTGTGGAGAATAAGGTGCAGTCAATTCTAGACAAATTCCATTGTCCCGACACCAATCAATTAATTCTGTATTTACATATTCCTTTCCATTATCTGTACGCAATGCACATGGTTGGAAAGCATATTGATTTTTTAGGAATGTCATATATTGTTTGATTGTTCGCGCTGCCTGGTCTTTACTTTTCAGGTGTGTGATGGTGACATAACGACTGTAGTCATCAACACATAAGAGATAATATTTTGCGCCACCAATTGAGGTGGTTGATGATGGTCCCCATAGGTCAGTATGTGTCCTCTGACTGGGTTTTGTAGTTGTGATGATATGTCTTTGTTTAAAGCTTTTGACAGATAATTTTCTGGCATGACATGCATCGCAGGGAATAATTTCCTGTGACGGGTTTACTCGGAAATTGTCAATCATTCCGTGCTGATGTAAATATTGCAGCGATGGAATATTTATATGTCCATATTGTTTATGCCAGTCATTCCATGTAGGCAATCGTTCTTCCAAAACATATGTATGTTCTGCAATTTTTGCTTTGACAATTAACTTGTATAATCAGCTTGTTAATTTTCCGATGGCAACAAGAGTGCATTGGCTATTGTAAATCCGGATGTTGGAATTTCCCATCCGTGATGTATATCCGCTCTGATCAAGGCGTGGAATTGATACAAGATTACTCATAGCAGTTGGAACATAAAAGACATCAGTTAAGATGATTTTCTGTGTTCCGTTCATTACTTGTGATTCAAGGATTATGTTTCTGCGTCCATGTGCGTATATTTTTACATCGCCCACACCATTAATGATTTCTATTTTGGGGCAGAAGTTTGATAGAATTTCTTTTTGGTGTGTTATATGTGATGTTGTTGCTGAGTCTGCATACCAAACATAGTAGGAATCAGTAATATTGTCGTCGCTAATATTTACATTTTCTATCGCTTCCATGACATTGGTAATGCCGGATGTATCATCTACATCCATGTCATTCATAATCATATGTGCTCTTTCTTTTCCTTTTGAAGCGCTACCATTCTTTCCTTTTCTGGTCCAACAATCCTCTGTTGTGTGACCGAATTTATGACAATACCCACATTTGGGTTTGCCTTTGAAACAGCATTTATCTGTCATATGATTAGTGTGTGTGCAAATAGCGCAAGTGGAAGAAATGTACTTCCACTTCTTTCCGTGAAAGTGCTCCTGCACTTTATTAGCGGTCTCATCAGCTTCATGAGTATATGGAGCCTTCTGTCACGTAGCTTCATTCCGAATGTGCATGATGAGCTGACTGATGGACATCGGAATCTTCTGAAGTTCCGTGACTGTTCCGATGGTTGAATTGACCCATTCCATGTATGAGTGGGGCAATGAGCAAAGGATGTGTAACTTGAAGATGTCATCTGCAATCTCCCAACCCATCATCTGTAATTCAACTCAGTACTCCTTCATCCGGTTGAGATGCAAGATGAGATCTTCATCCTCCATAGTGCATTTTGCCCAGAAATCTCCGAGAGTAAGAAAGATGGCAATAATGCCTTGAACTTGGTTCACTTCTTTCAAGGCAAGCCAAATATCCGTGGAAGTAGCAACTGATCTACCAATGTCTTGCTTTGGCACATGGATCATCTGTTCATCTCCGACGGCAGTAACAAGCAATGTTGAAATTGTGTTGTCCATGTCTGGCCATCTTTGTGCTCTGATGGGATTGGTGTCCAGATTGGGTCGCTCAATGGTGCCAGTAACGTAGCTAAAACTGTGGCATGCATTATAACATCCTCTCCTTCCATGCTAGCCAATTCTTCGAATTTAGCCTTTCCATTTTCTGGATGGCTGAGAAGTAGGATGTCGCATGTTTGTAAGTATAGCTTTCATCTTCTGGAACGACTTCCGGAACAATAGTTTGCAGTGCAGGAGTTGGATTCACAGCGGATGTCGATCTGGCTTCCGGATTAGCAATAGGGGGTAAGTGAGACATGACATAATAATGTTTCAGAGTCGTCAATAGAAGTGTTTTGCCCGAGGTTGTTTAAAGCGAGGCTCCGGGGCCCATAACCTGTGAGAATGATGATGGTTTGCAGCAATGTCCGCAAGCGGGATGCGTGAGCTGCGCACGATATCCAGTGCGCAGGTGAGTGGGTGCAAAGTGTAGGAGAGCGGTAGTTTTCATGTGGAAACTATTTGTCATATGAGTGTATGTGTGGGCAGCAAGCTTATTTTATTCGCACCCTATTTTACTTATATACGGTATTATACTTCTGTACTCATGCGCACTTCCGCTGCATCATATCTGATGCACGGATGTTCAAATTAGCGCTCTGCATCCGTTATGCGAAGTGGTTCTGATATGTGCTGCAGCTCGGATATATCCAATGCTTGCATAATCCCAACAGTTCCAGTTCTGGTTCGGGCAGCTACCAGGATTCGAGAACTGGTTCTGAACCAGAACCGAACCCTGAACCGATTGCATGCAAGGCTGGAGGCATTCCGGCTGGCGCTCTGGCTGGCGTCACATTGAAATGTGACAGGAGTGTGACAACCATTCCTGCGCACTCCATATTGACACCAACTCATCATGCCACCATGCCCAGCTGTCATGGCTGTGCTCAACCCAGATGGATCACTCAAGGAGGTCACGGAGATTGACTTTTACCACTCCGAGACCAATGAGCATCCAATTGGCTCATCAAGCCAGGCAGGTAAGTTTTCATTTATCTCACATCATCAAGAGACAGTTTGTGCATGACCTAACCCATCCACCCCCACAGGCATGTTAAAAACAGTTTTTTTTATTCATGTCACGTTATGTATAAAAGTTTCCCATGGTTCAAAGAGTCAGAATCATGACTTTGCATTAGCCCTGTCTATACTTTTTCTGAAGTTCAATTCTGAACTATGGTTCAAACCTACTATACACAAATTCCTATCATTGCACAGTATATTGCATGGATGTCACATGATTCATTGATTGTTTCCACAGTTCAGGAAGTGAGAATTATGACATTATATTTGTTGTAGCAATTGCCAGTTGTTCAGTTGCTTGCTGCCCACTTATCTGCAGCCTACCTGGCTTGCCACCTGCAAATTAACTGCTTGCTGCAGTATATATGCTTTTATAAAGCCTCCTGTGAGTGTGGCACTGCTGTATAGTAATGGGGATGCAGTTTAATTTTGTTTTTTTGCTCAAACTTCCAAAAATGGAATTTTTCACACAGTTCTTCGGTTCGAACCCGAACCAAACCCGAACCAAACCGACAGAACCGGTTCAACTAGGTTCAGGTTCAGTTCAGGTTCAGTTCAGGCAAGTACTAGTCAGTTCAGGTTCAGGTTCAGCCAAAAGTGACCCCGAACCGAACTGAACTGAACTTCAGGAGCCCTAGTATACATTGATGTCATACAAGGCTTCAATCGAATTGAGGACAGTCTTCTTGAATTCTCCCTGGGCGTTATTCAAGCACTTCTGAACCTGTGAAGAAGTTATGTCAGCAGGTGTCGACAGTGGCATGGAAGGTTACGCACAATGCTAACCAAAATTTTGTAGTAAGCTATATCATTTTAAATAGCTTCTGCCATCTCCGCATAGCTGTCCTCTTTTGTGATCCTAACCAAGATCTTCCTATAATTCTTCAACTGCTCGGCCTCAGCAGGATATGCATCAACAAAAAGGAGATCAATTGTAAATGCCTCAATAGCTGTGTGAATGACAGCCTGAACCTCGGGGCTCTGTTGGAGTACCTTGGGAGGACTCAAGGCAACATCCTTTAGCACCATGTATTTCAGATACAAGTTCCCAGCTGGGCTGGCAGATAGAGTCATAAGCTTGGCTTTGACCCCTGCTGGCTTCTCAGCAATCTCGACTTCAGACAAGTCACTGGTGTCCCATGTAGCCACCTAGCTTTGAATCAGCAACTAAATGGAACTTATAGCACATTAATCAAGCTTACCTCAGCAATTTTTTTCTTTTCTGCCTTTTTATCCCTGGCTGTCAAATGCTTGGAAGTTGTTCTCTCAGGCAGCATCATGCTGGCTTTTTGGAGCAGCTGCTACTTCTAGTGATAGGACCAAAGGTCAGTATAACAGTGAAGCTGTGGTTAGTGTTGGTATAACTGACCTGCTTGATTTTGGATGGCATATGTGCAGTGGAGGTGTGGCAGCACATCAGATGGCAATGCCTTCAACCTGTTCAATTCTGACATGATATCTTCTACATCTGTGTCACCTCCTGACATCAGTGGTCAAATTGTCTCATTGCCAACACTGTTGTGGTCCTCATCCAAGTCAAGCTAATATTAGAGTTAGTACCTAGTATGTCTTACTAACATTATTATCACTTACATCTTGAGACACAGCCTGTTAGAACATCAGTTCCACACAACCTCAAGGTTTGAGATGAAAAAGAGAGAGCGAGCGTGATAGTTGCTGTGTGGTATGACACAAACAATTGTAAGGCTAAGGTACACTACCTACTAACCCCTCCTTATATACCTTTTGCCTCATGTCTGCCATGAGTCTGTTAGGACTAATCCCACACAACCACAGGTCTCACAAAAGAGAGGAGGAGAAGAGAATGTATTCGACACAATAGACCAGTAAGCTGGGTAAGAGCAAACTATCTAGAGTCTTAGGACTCCTACCTACAGATACGCCCTCCTTATATACCTTTGGTCTTGGTCTGTGCGCACAGACTACACTGCCTCCAAGGCTGTGTACGTGCAGCAACGTTCCAGACCCCTCCATAGCCAGACTTGCCCGGACCCCTATGCCTAGACCTTCGTACAGCCACCCATGGCTTACCTAACTGGTCCTTCCATAACGGATCCTCCCAAGCCCCTATGTGTATTGGTATCGCGTCCAGTGTCCATAGGCCTCCAGATAAAATATAGAAAAATAGTAGAAAATGAGAGAAAATGTCCTGAGTCGTAACATGACCCCCCCATTAAGGCTTCACGTCCCGGGAAGCCATGCGTGTCATAAAAAATCATTTTGAGTTCCTAACAAACTCATGCCACATGTCTTCTTTGGCATATATATCGCACTGGTCACCTTTCCAATGCTGCCAGTTTTGTTTGAGCTTTTCTAGATATTCGTGCTCAAACTTGCCATCCTCCCACCCATACAGCCGTTTAGCAATAGGGATCGCTGTATGGTTCTGCCATTTTCGGAAACTCGCGCTAATGTCGCACACACTGACCATTTGCCGGGGCGCACTGGGATTCGCCTTGTGGAATTTCTGGACTTCCTTCCTGGCATTGCCTAAATTTTCTGCCAGTTCCCAAGTTGACTCCTTGATAGGATAGTTTTTCCATTTAACAAGGTATTCCAGCCGTCCACCACTGCGCCCACTAATGTGGCTGTCCATTACTTCTTCTACTTCGTATTTGTCATCCTGTGACTCCTCCACCATCTGCGCTTCTTTGCGCGAGGCCGCCTTTTCCTTTTGACCAGGAAATACTGGCTCTTTGTATGGTTTAAGATGGATTTTGTTGAATACATTGTAAATTTTCCAGGACACTGGAATTTTCAATTGGTAAGCCGACTGTCTGATTTTCTTTACAACCGCCAAGGGCCCCACAAACTTGCCATCCAGCTTCTTTGTGACGCAAAGCATTGGGAGATTGGCGGTGCTCAGATAGACTTTGTCTCTGGGCTGATACTGACGTGCAGGAGCTTTTTACTCGTCGTATTTCTGCTTCATGGTTTTGGCTGCCTTTTCGAGCACAGTGGTTGCATTGGCGTGAATTCCCTCTACTTGTTTTGCCAGGTCTTCAACTGCTACTACCTTTGGAATGTAAGTCGGATTCAGCCCCTTGTACGGATGTCACCCGTAGTTCATAAAGAAGGGAGAATATCCGGTTGCCAAATGTACTCGGTCGTTGTGGCAGAATTGCACTATGGCCAGCCAGTCACTCCAATTATCCTGTTGGTGATTAACGAACATTGTGAGGAATTCTTTCATGGTGATGAGCGGTGTCCCGTTGTGACCGTGTAGCGACCTCATCACGTATATGCGCCATGCTATGCGAGAGAAGTCCTATCGTCATTGGGATTATACACATGCACTGAACCCGTCACTAACTATCTGATGCGCTACAGTTCCGCAGACCTCACAAACCCGGTTATCATCGCACGCAACCGCAGCATAATCTGCCCCCTTTCGCACTAGCAGCGAGCGCCGTCGCGCTTGACGACTACCGAACACAAATCCCATTATCCGCTAAACCGCGCTGACTAAACGGACCTTCCACATCGAGAGTTACCGTCGCATGCGATAGCTCTGCACTGCCACTTCCGTGATAGGCAAGTTAGCTTTCCGGGGACCACGATCGGAACCTACATCCGCATACGCATATGATTGACGGAGGAATCATTAGTCCACCCAGGATACCGGGACGAAATCTTCACGGCGGTTTGCATCGATCGAAGAATACAAGGGGGAAGGCTATATGGAGCACGATCGGAAGAATTCCGTTAACAGGTTCGCGGTCACCAGGGAAAACATCAGCGGTAATCAATAGGGACACCGGAGCTCGATCGTCAGCCACCGCGCTCATATTCAAACGCCCTTAGGGACAACAACCATACGATCAGGGTTCCGCTACGGAGTGGCAGCCGGATGAAAAATACTAAGAAAATGCTCGCGTACTAAGCCGCATCGGAGGGAGCCTTTCAAGATAACAGATTGGGACAGCAAGACGACGCGTGTACATGGAGAAAAAGTTGCAAGAGTTTCATAGTCTTTTCACATTAGTAGCGTAGTAAAATGTATATAAACCACAATGTTGCGTAGTAGAAAATAATCTACCCTATCCATCCAAGTTTCCCCTTCGCGTTCGCTTCGTTTTCATTCTCTCGGTCTCTTGAGAAATTCCTCTCCGCGTCGTTGCAGCCATTGCCAAAAGACCAACTTGCGGAAAGACTTGGGCTACTCATCGCCGTTGCCATTGCCCGACAAACTTCGCCCTACACACTTCCGCCCAAAACTCGGTTATCAAGCACGTAACCGCCGCGTGTATTGAGTACTCCATTTATCTATTTTGCGTTATCTGCGCGCATCTTTCGCATCCGTCGCATCTCTTGCATCCGTCGCATCTCTTGCATCTGTCGCATCTCTCGCATTGTCGCATTGTCGCACTTTTCGCATCTTTCGCATTGTCGCATCTTTCGCATTCTTTCGCATCCGTCGCCTTCTTTCGCATCCATTTACGCAGTTGACTTCCGGAACTGGAATTGGCAGGACATCTTTACCTTGCTCACTAAAACCCCCTGTCTGCCTGTCGCTTTGATAGGTTAGAGCTTATTAACGGTCTGATTGACCCGTTCCGTCTGTCCGTCTGTCTGCGGGTGATATGCTGTGGAGCGGTTGGCCTTAATTCCCAACATTCCATACAGGTCGTCCATGAATTTGGACACAAACTGCGGTCCTCGGTCACTAATAATCTTCTTTGGCAGTCTGTGTTCCCTGAATACGTTGTCCCGGAATAATGTAGCAACTCCTTGCGACGTGATTGTAGATGTGGTGGGTAGGAAATACAACTTCTTTGTAAAACGATCCACTATGACCAGAATCATGTTGTTTCCTTTAGATTCCAGGAGTGGTCCAATTAAATCCATGGAAATAATTTCCCAAGGCGCCTCTGGTACCTCGTTGGGATGTAGTGGCGCCGCTCGAGCTTGTCTATCTGGTTTCACTTTTTGGCAGGTCTCGCATCCAGTAATATAATTCTGGATGTCCTTTCGCATCTGTGGCCACCAAAAATCCCTTGTTACCAGTTCAACCATTTTATCTATCCCTGGATGTCCCCAGGAATGATATATTGCCAATAATTGTTCGCGCATATGTATGTTGGCTGGCACATAGACTTGTCCTTTCCATTCCACCAATCCGTTAACCACCTTGAAGTCTCCAGTGTTTTCATTAAGTCCTTTCCACACCTGCGTTTCCCATTGTCAGTTAGGAATTTTCCAGATATCCTTGATGATATCCTCAATAGCCCTATCGTCATCATAGACTCTGACAAATAAATCATCCTTGAGTAGAATGACTCCTTCATTATCTGGGCCTCCCGGATGATGGTCTGTTTGTTGTGACAAAATATCCACCTTGGAATTGGATTTCCCAGACCGATGCTTGATGACAAAGTTGTACTCTTGCAAATCCGTGACCCATTGTGCTTGTTGCCGATTAAGATTCTGCGGCTTCCGGAAGTATGTCAGGTTTTGACGATCTGTCAATACTTCCACTATCTCTTTTGCACCTTTGAGATAGTGTGACCATTTGTAAAATGCGTGCATAACTGCCAACATTTCCTTGTCATAGATTTCATAATTGTGCTTGGCATCGTTTAATGCTTTTGAAATGAATGCAACTTGCCTCCAGGATCCGTCCTTCCCCTGTTGAGACAAAATTCCACCGATTGCAAAATCTGATGCGTCAACTTCAATGCAGAATTGACCCTCATCATCAGGAATTTTAAGTACCACCTCCCTCACCACAAGGTCTTTCAGTCCCTGAAAGGCTACATCTTGCAGTTCGGTCCAGAACCAGTCATTCTTTCCCGTGAGTTTGGTCAATGGTTTTGCTGTTGCCGCAAATCCTTCCACAAATTGTCAATAGAAATTTACAAAGCCCAAAATCTGCTGCAGTTCCTGTCTACAGGTTGGCGTCGGCCATTCTGCGATCGCTTTGACTTTGCCTGCCTCCATATGGATGGAGTCTTCACTGATTACTAAACCTAGAAAATCGATCTCTGGTCGATCAAACCAACACTTTTCCGGTTTTAAGGACAGTTTATGGTTTTCTAGTTTTGCCAGGATATGGTTAACGTGTGTTGTATGCTCATCTTGTGTTGATGAAAACACCAAAATGTCATCCATGTAAATGACAACCCATCCTTTGGCCACTTCTTGTCAGAATATGTCATTCATCATCGTTTGGAATGTTGCTGGTAAATTTGTCAAGCCAAAGAACATAACTAATGGTTCAAACAGTCCTCTATTAGTCCTAAATGCCGCTTTCCATTCATCTCCTTGCTTGATCTGAACATTATTGTATCCCCAGCGGATATCCATTTTAGAGAATATCTTTGCCTTGGATAGTTTATCTACTAGTTCGCCAATAAGGGGTAACGGGTAGTGGTTTTTTATCATCATTTCATTTAGTCATCGGTAATCCTGTACCGGTCGTACTTTTTCTTTACAAAGAAAAAGGGAGATGCCATGGGCGATTTACTAGGTTGAATTCGTCCTGACTCCAGGTTTTCTTTCAGGAACTCGTCCAACTGCGCCTGTTCATCTCGGTTAAGCGGATATATTTTGCAATCCACTGGTTTGGATCCTGGAATTAACTCTATGGCATGATCCCATGCCCATCGTGGTGGTAATTCATCAAAGGTTTCTTTTTCGAAAACCTTTCGATGACCTAAGTAGTGTTTGGGCACTACTTCCTCTAAGGTGCGCTTTTGAGCGGTTTCAGATTCCTTGGCTGCTATATTGGTTGCTACTGATTGTAGTTGTAGCTCTGGTTCTCCAATATCGATGGCTAATAATCGTTCGCCCTCCTGTAATTGTTCCATTAGGTCCGATTCATCCTCTGGTTCTTCTACTTGCGATGCCGTCCAGCAAGTTCCTGGGCACCGTGTGAATCAAGCTTCCTTTCTTTTCCAATCAATGGCCGGATTATGGTGTTTCAGCCAATCGTGCCCCAGGAACAAATCTGTTTTGCCCAAGCACACCACGCTGCATTCAATTATCTCTTCATGATCTCCAATTCGCAGCTTAAATTGCATCATGTATTCAATGCTTCCCATTGCGTTCTGGGACCCATCTGCATTGTAGACTGGTAGTGGCTTTATCAGCCATCGTTTATTTAATTTGTGTTGTTCCACAAATTCCTCATTGATACAAGAGCCTGTACACCCTGAATCAACTAGTGCTAACATGTTGATTGTCTCGCCCGTGTCCATTGTCATTAACACACAGTGCAGGTCTATTTCCTGCTTGCCTGTTGCATGAACCAACTGTTGTCATAGTTGAGCCAGGTTCCAGATCGCCTCCTGTTCTGATAATTTATTGAGATCATTTACCAACTTGGCATTGACCTCGTTTACTCGTTTTGTCAGTACCCACTCCTTTAGACAACGAACTGCAGTTTCATTATCTTCCTGCCAGATTCGTCTCAACACCCACTCAGGGATCCATGGGTTCAACCGGTTTGTTTTTACGCTCACACTCAAGTTTTGTATCTGGTGAATGAGGGGAGAACATTCATATAATAATTCTGGTACTTTTACACAAGAATCATTGTCCAAGATAGAAACCTTTTTAGCCAGCAGCGCGGAGCGCGTGCCTACTGGCTGTTGCCAAAACCCTTTTCTTTTCCCCATTCCTTCCATTGCTCCTCTGTGAGCTCTTCAATCTTTATTTTTCTAACACGGCCTTTTCCTTTCTTGGCCCATGTGTGTTTCTTTGGTTCTTTGCATTCTCTTGCAAAGTGACCCTTCTTCCCGCAATTAAAACATGCACCTGGTGCACGTTTTACTTTATCTACATCCATTGCGTTGGAATTGTGAGTAGATGTTGACACCTGAGCTGGCTTATAGGTTCGCAAAGTGGGCTGACGTTTCTGATAATCCTCTTTGAATGGCGTCTTTTTCTGTCTATCGCCATACGCATCTTGAGCGTGTTGATATGCCCTCGCTAATTCCGTGACCCTTTCCATTATCCGTTCCAAAGTGTCTCCTTCATCGAGATCTCCAACCCGGATCAATTCAAACCCTAGGTTTGGATTTAGTCCCTTTTGGAAATGATCCTTGGCAGCACTAGCATTCCATCCGGTTAATGGTAGCAGAGCCTTGAACTCAATAATGTAGTCCTCAACGGCCCAACTTCCTTGTTGCAGCTTCTGGATTTGCTCAACGGCGTGTTCCCAAGTTTCTTTTGACATGAAAAAGTCATGCATTTGCCGTTTCAGATCCGCCCATCCCAAAAAGGGAGGTTTCAGGGCCTGAGGGTTGCGAAGATAATGTGCTGCTACTCCTATAGATGTGGGAACAAAATGCCCTTCCCTTCGTTGTTGATAAGACAAGTTAGCCGGCCAGGCCTCTTCTGCCACTTTTTGATTAAAATCTGTGTCGCTGTCAATTTGTTCATTTAATTTGACAGCGGCCCATGTACCGGCTCGATCTCCTTTTCCTTTTCGGATTCGTCCTAATGTTATGTAGATACGCCTGCTGTAATCATTTTCGTGTGCCAGCTCGAAATATACATCCATGGCCCTGCACCAGGCATCTACTTGTGCTGCATCGCCTTCAAAGTGATCCAGTAGTTCCAGTTTCACCAATGATCTGCTAGGTGGGGGAGGTCAGGTGTTTTGATATTTGGTTACTGCTTGTTGTACCAAATTTCCCATGTGCGCTGCCATTTGTGTGGTACCTGTATTCCATTCTTGAATGGCTTCCTCCCTTTCTGCTACTTGTTGCGGAGTTGCTCCTCCAGCCACGGATAATGGTTCTGGTCTTGGGGTGGCATTTGGCCCAAAATAGTAATTGTACTGGTTGATTGCTGAATGCAAGTACGCAGTCATTGTGTTTGTCCAGCCAAATCCTATTTCAACATGCCCGAGGTCCCCATTGACGATTGCCTGGATCATTGGCCATCCATTTGTCCCGTTGACACTGGTTCGCACATGGAATCCGACCCATTTATTTTGTCGAACTACCTGGAACTTTACCAGTTGCTCAGACCGATAGGCCGGGTCAATCTGGTTTATCCAATGTGTCGTAGGGAAAGTGGGCCACTCAAACCGATTCCACAGCTCTTCCTTAAACAGTACTAGGTAGCAGTATCCAGGTATCACGGGTGTCATGTGATTGAAAACCTTGACTACCATTTGCACCTGTTGCTGGAAGCGCCTGTTCAGATGATTCCCAGGGAGATTAAATCTAATCCAGCATATTTCACAACTCAGGAACTGCGTCAAGTTGTCATTTCTAGATGCGCCCACTGTGTAGTGTCCAAATCCATTGCCTCGCAACCGGTACATTTCTTCCCAGCCGTGCATTCCGTGTTCTCGAGTAGACACATGAATCCGTTCGAGCTCTGGCATCATTGTCATTTCAATGATAGTGGTACTTTCTCTATATGCTGGCTGCCATGACAGGATTTTGTTGACTGTGGGGAATGCAGGCCAGTTGAATGTGTCCCAATATCTATGCTTAATCAGGATTAAATAACAGTATCCTGGGATCCGGTTGTGCAAAAGTGCAGTTCGGGGTCTTTTGAAGTAACGGTCTGCTCCTGCATCCCATTCAATCGCACCCATGTGTTTGTGATTGTGTCCAGAGCAGACTAGTGATGCAATCATATCCCAACCTTTTGGTCCTTTAGGAACTTGCTCAATATGGTAACAGTTGTTATATCCATATGTGCGCCGGATGTTCACACAACTGTGAATATTGCAAAGATTGTAGTCCCATGAATTGATTTCCTGAATCTGAGGAAATGCCAGCCATTTGTACATATCCCAGAATTGGTTTTTTATTAAGATCAGATAACAATATCCAGGTACGTCTGGATGTAGCACATGCTTTGTATGAGCAGGGTGTGTGTTACAGTTTCCCTTTCGTTTCACCCTCCTGTCTCAGCGGACTGTTTTATATCCATCATTTTCCTTTATTTGCGCATTGTACAGCTTGGACGCTATCTCCTTTTGTAGCTACCTTCACATTTCCTTTCTTAGGTAGTTATCGTTTCATTCCTCTTATAGTTTCCTTTGTTCTCTCATCGTATATAAACCCCATGTACTGTAGAGTAACTCTAGTTCCAACTTAGACAAGTTTTGCTCTCAACCTCGATTGACCTCGACACTCTTTTTCTTTGTCGCTCTTCAGACCTTTGTCATTGTTCGACTTAGCGTCTAGACTCTTTGTCCAGTGGCTGGGAGCGGACCGAGCCTCTGCTTGTCACTGTCGACTTAGAACGAACCACGACGAGGGCATCGTCCGTAACACAAGTTGGAACTCAGGAACCGCTCAGTGCATCGTCACTAGCCAGACACCATTGATACCAGGAACTCCCAGATCAGACCCCCAAACAACTCTGTTCGCTTTAGACAGAAGTACTACCTTAATCAAAGAGAAGTCTACTTTTCTACAACACATAAGGTCTGGTGCTACATTTCAGGAACAAAGAGAAAGAACCTACCGGTTCCAGAGGAACTCTTCGAAGGAGAATACCAGGAAGGAGATCACAACGACGAACTACCAGGAGAAGTTTGGATTCACTGGTACAACAAAGAAAACGACGAGGACAATCAACTGTTCCTACCTCCAAATACCGAACCCGAACTTACTTGGTGGCACGAGTTCCGAGTTAACGAAGAGCTAAAGGAGTACTCCTTCTACGCATTCGACGAAGAGACAATCACCAGGTGGAACGAATACAGAGAACAACAGCAGATCGAGATAGATCCCTTTGGAGACGAATCGAAACAAGGAGAAAGCTCGAAACAAGGCACAGAACCGAAACACGAACCTGGAACACAGGACCCGAAACCTGAAACACCAGAACCGAAACAAGAACCAGAGAAAGACATGTCAGAAGACAAGGATTCATCCTCGAAAGGGATAAAGGGAATCTCCATTAAGGAATTCAAGGACAGCGCTCCAAGGCGAAACATTTCATCAACACATTTGATGATGTATTCGATCTAGATGAAGGATGCTTCGAAACGTCGAAAAAACGAATCAAATATGTTCTCCTTCACTTAGGGGAAGAACTAGACGATTGGAAAGCCAATCTTCGAGGAGAATTGGAAGCAGCAGAAGCAACCAAAGGAAAATCAGCAGAAAACGCATATACACTTTCTTGGGAAAACTACCCCAGCTTCAGGAGACGATTCTTGAGCGACTGGGGAGAGTCTGATAGCGCAGCCAGGACCCTGAATGATCTAGATAAAGTCAAAGTGGGCGGAGATGTCGACATCCCTGCCTATATTCAGAAATTTCGATCGCTCATACATTCCACCGGAATTACAGGGTTCATGGCGCAGCGCATTTACTTCTGTAAAGGACTCCCTGCATCAGTGGCAGCAAAGATCATCGAAAACCCCGCAGTCACCAGTATGGAAACCACCTATAACGCTGCGGAACGACTGCACAATGCTTGGGAGACCATGAAACTGATGAACCGATCGTCTGGATCAGGAGACACGAAGGGGCGTTTCAAATTTAACCGAAACCAGAAACCCTCTGCATCCGGATCAAGGGGAATTAATGCTGTGAGCACAGGACGTCTTTCAGATGCCCAAAAGGAGGAATACCGAAAGACCGGCAAATGTTTCAGATGTGGAACACAGGGGCACATATCCAGGGACTGCCCAAACAAGGGGAATACCCAAACGTCGTCCTACAAGTCCTCCTCCCCACAGAATCGCTCAATCAGAGCAGTAGAGGAAACAACCTCAGACAAATCAGCTGCCCAACGAATTAGGGCGCTGTTGAAAGAACTCCCAGATGAGGAGCGCGAGAACACCCTCCAGGAACTCGAATCTGAGGGTTTTTAAGAAGGAGACGCCAGAAAGCGGTTGACGCCTCCAGTACCATTGAACAGTTAGCACTCGACTCTGTAATTGTAAATTCGAATAATAACAAACGAATTTCCATCACTGTGCAAACAACCCACAAACCCGCCGAAATATCTGCTCTCATTGATTGTGGAGCAGAAGGAAACTTCATCGATGAACGAATATCGAAAGATCTACCAAAGGAACTCTTAAAACAACCAATTAGAGTCAAGAACGCTGATGGAACTATCAATCAGAACGGGTTAATCACCCATCGCACCAATCTTACTTACTCTATTGAAGGAAAAACATACAACAACTGGCTATGGATCACCAACCTTGGAGACCAAGCGATAATCTTTGGAATACCATGGTTAGAACAGCATAATCCTACAATCGATTGGCGAAAGAAAACCCTCCAAATGGACGATGAATCAGAAGATACCAAACCTATTTGGTGTATGGCATTAGACAACCAACAATGGGGAGAAGACGAATATTGGATCAGGGTGAAAACATCAGCATCACAGGCACTCGAACATCAAGCAAAAAGAGACGAAGCGCCCATAGTTCTACCTTCTGAATACACGCCTTGGCATACCACCTTTGAGAAGAAAGCATCAGAGCGTTTTCCATCCTCTCGCCCATGGGATCATGCAATCGAACTCAAAACAGGATTTACGCCAAAAGTTAGCAAAATATACCCGTTATCACTAAAAGAACAGTCAACCCTCGATGAATGGATCAAGGAGCAACTCGATAAAGGATACATTCGACCGTCTAAATCACCACAAGCATCGCCATTTTTCTTTGTTTCAAAAAAGGAAAGCAGCGCACTTCGACCTTGCCAGGATTATAGATATCTGAATGAGTGGACAATTAAGAACGCCTACCCATTACCCTTGGTCTCTGATTTAATGACAAAATTAGAAGGCGCAAACTACTTTACCAAACTGGACCTGCGCTGGGGATACAACAACGTCCAAATCAAAGAAGGAGACGAATGGAAGGCAGCGTTTATAACCAATCGAGGACTGTACGAACCCACTGTCATGTTCTTTGGTCTTTGCAACTCCCCATCGACATTCCAAATGATGATGAACGAATATTTCCAGGACATGATAAACGAAGGATGGCTCATCATTTATATGGATGACATCTTGATCTGCGCAAAAACGAAAGAAGAAATGCGAGAGCGCACAGAACGCGTTTTGAATCGCCTACAAGAGAACGACTTATTCTTGAAGCTTGAGAAATGCAAATTTTGCGTTCAAGAAGTCGAATTTCTTGGCATGATCATTACACCTGGACACATTCAAATGGATCCTGTTAAGCTTGCAGGAATTCGAGACTGGCCAACACCAACAACGGTTAAACAAGTCAGATCCTTCCTCGGATTTGGAAATTTCTACCGGCGATTTATTGGCAACTTTGCCACCATAGCAAAACCATTAACAGATTTAACAAAGAAAGGCTTATTATTTGATTGGACGACCACTTGTCAGACAGCGTTTGAGGATCTCAAAAACAAGTTCTCATCCATGCCTGTTTTACACATGCCCGACCCCACCCGACCATTCATTCTTCAAACCGACGCCTCGAACAAAGCTACTGGGGCGGTTCTTAAACAAGCGGATACAACCGGAATACTTCACCCATGTGGATTCATTTCGCATGCCTTGACACTTACAGAACAGAATTACCAGATCTACGATCAAGAACTACTAGCAATCATTAAAGGACTACAGGCATGGCAACATTTACTTCATGGATCGCCACATCCCATAGTGGTTCATTGCGATCATAAGAATCTCTTATTTTATTGGTCACCCCAACGATTAACTCCTCGACAAGCACGATGGTCCATGATGCTCTCGGAATTCGACCTAAAAATCGAGCATGTGCCTGGTACCAAGATGTTCGAAGCAGATGCCCTTTCTCGCCGACCTGATCATATGAAAGGCGAGGATGCTCAAGACGATGTGACAATGCTACCAGATAACAAGTTCATTTGCCTCATCGCTACAGATCTAGCTCACGAAATCAGAAACGCCACAGCCCTTGACAGCTTTGGGCGCACGATCATTGAAGTTATTGAAACCCAACGCGCCCCACCAATTAAATCTAAGCTTCAGGACTGGGCGTTCGTCGATGGAATCATTCGGTATACTGACAGAGCATACATCCCAGATAATGGAACGCTCAGGACACAGATTGTCAAATCAGTTCATGAATCGCTCACCTCAGGACACCCAGGACGCATGAAAACCCTTGAGCTATTACAACATGATTACTGGTGGCCAGGAATGTATAGACATGTCAAAGAATGGATTACAGGTTGCGCCACTTGCCAGCAGATGAAAGTAAATACTCATCCAAACACACCGGCTCTTTTACCTATTGGATCTAAGGCAACTCGCCCATTCCAACAAGTCACATTAGATTTCATTACAGATCTTCCTATCGCGGACAGATATGATTCGATTTTGGTCACGGTGGACCATGGTCTTACGAAGGGGGTAATTCTTACTCCTTGCAAGAAAACCATTGATGCGTTAGGAACAGCCGATCTCTACATCTCAGAAATATTCAAACGCTTCGGATTACCTGATACACTCATCTCGGATCGAGGACCACAATTTTCGGCTAAGGTCTTCCAAGAAATCAGGAAGACGCTAGGAATTGATCACAGAATGAGCACAGCCTATCATCCACAAACCGATGGAGAAACAGAACGCGTTAATCAAGAACTAGAAGTATACCTTCGAATATTCTGCGCAAATGAACCTCACAAATGGAGACAATTACTCCCAATCGCTGAATTTGCTCACAATAATCGACACCATGACTCAGTCAAAGCATCCCCATTCCAACTTATGTATGGAACAAATCCTGTCGCATTACCAACCGCTGTACAGAAGATGACGACACCTGCCGCTGAAGAATGCCTACAGTTGTTACAAAAGCTAGGGAAGAAGCGCTAGCAGCACACGAACTAGCAAGGCAAATGGTTGCACGACGAGTCAGGGACAAAGCAATCAAATTCGTACAAGGAGACAAAGTATGGCTCGAAAATAGGAATCTCAATATACCATATCAATCTAGGAAACTGGCGCCTAAACGAGAAGGACCCTTTATAATCGAACAAGTCCTAGGACCAGTAATGTATAGGCTCAAGTTACCGAAACAATGGCGCATTCACCCAGTCTTTCACACGTCACTCCTCATGCCATATAGAGAAACTGAAACGCATGGACCAAACTACACGACCCCACCCCCTGACCTAGTAAACGGACAAGAAGAGTTTGAAGTAGAAGCGATTCTCACGCATCGAAAACGCGGAGCAGGATATCAGTATTTGGTTAAATGGAAGGGATACGGCCCGAATGACAACTCCTGGGAACCTGAACGCAATTTAAACAATGCTGCGGACGTATTACAAGCATATAAACTCAGAAGACAGCTATGAAACTGCATGTCTCGATATCGCAACCGCCAAACTCTCAAGCAAAACATTCGTTATACGAAAAGATATTGCTCTACCAGAGGACGATACTCCCCGAAACCCTATGAAAGCTTCAAAGGACGAATCATCACATTTCCCATTCCTCATCCACCAATCACCCCTCTAGAACCGCCGCGGCTAGTCAATTTCATCCGAACCCTAGCAACCCGATTAATTGCCTACAAGACTCCCAGACTTTCTAATGGACATGTAACGCACCCACAGGGACATGTTGAAATCCCATTCAATGCTCGATTACACTATCTTCCGAAATATATGGATCTTACCTTCGATCCGGACAAATTACCACCATACCCAGTCGCAATGTCACCTTATCTTCCATCGCCCAACAGACCCCTGAATCACACATACGATGTGTATACCGAGGCTGCCCTTCGTCGAGAGGACCCTGTAACCTTCGACTTTGCTAAACAATTGGCAGAAGCAAGTAAAGAAATAGCGATTCTTAGATGGACTACTATGCAACGAATTCCTGATGCAGCATCAAATCTCAATAGAGTCCTTGAGAGTCTCAATTTCTTAGATGCATTTGATGACACAAGTGGACCCACTACACCCAATTCACCCGAAAGTATTACGCCACAGGATCCTATCCCTGAACCAGACACGGATCACGAAAACGAAGTTTCCACCACTACCAGGGATGAGCTAAGCGAATCAGAAGAATCTGATGAAGAACTCGAATACGCTCCCAGCGCCAGAGCATCCACATTTACTTATCGATCTGCAAATGGGGAACTCCAAACAATCAGTTGGGATGACAAGATATTCGACTGAGGATAAAAGGCACCTTCAAGTGACATCGGATCCCCAACTTCATAACCATCAACCGAAATGTCTTCCCTCACCATCGTCGCTTACTTCGCCGCCCTTGCCTTCGCCCTGTTGGTCACTGCATGTGGCCATTATTATATTGAGCCCGTCGACCTCCTTTCGCCCTTCATCGCCGCCGCGCATGACTTCCCCCTCGAGGTCTTCATTGAGACCACCATCACCATCGACGACTTCGATTTCGCCGACCTCCCCGAACTACACGAACACCCTGCAGAGCTCGTAGAACCTATCACTGCCGTCACCACCCCTCCCGTTGTCGTCCGCCCTCGAAACGTAATGCTCCAGAATGTCAGCGACCGCCTCGCCGAGATACTCGTCCTCTATAACAAGTTCGCCGAACCATTAGATTTCGTCACGGGGCTCACCATCACCACCGACCCTCACTCTCTCACTCTCGAAGAGAGAGACTCAGCGCTGGCTCAAGCAAAACAACTGCAGCTCGCAGTTCGAAGCCTTCAATGGCGAGCTGAAATGGCAGCAGCGGATCTAGGCAATGTCGTCACCTGGCTCGAGTCACGGCAGTATCATGCTTGGACGTCTGCATGGTAGAAGTCGGTGACTTCTCGCATACAAAGGGGGTAATGTTACAGTTTCCCTTTCGTTTCACCCTCCTGTCTCAGCGGACTGTTTTATATCCATCATTTTCCTTTATTTGCGCATTGTACAGCTTGGACGCTATCTCCTTTTGTAGCTACCTTCACATTTCCTTTCTTAGGTAGTTATCGTTTCATTCCTCTTATAGTTTCCTTTGTTCTCTCATCGTATATAAACCCCATGTACTGTAGAGTAACTCTAGTTCCAACTTAGACAAGTTTTGCTCTCAACCTCGATTGACCTCGACGCTCTTTTTCTTCATTGCTCTTCAGACCTTCGTCATTGTTCGACTTAGCGTCTAGACTCTTTGTCCAGTGGCTGGGAGCGGACCGAGCCTCTGCTTGTCACTGTCGACTTAGAACGAACCATGACAAGGGCATCGTCCGTAACAGCGTGGGTATGGGTATGGAATGCTTATTTCTTTTTTGACCTCCCATTTCCAGTTGTTGATCGTCCTTTTCTTTTCCTCGTTGAACCCCTGTTTGGGTTCAGGATCTGTGGATTCCCAATCCGCTGCACAAGGGATCGTTCCGTTATACCAGTTGGCATCTGCCCCTGCGGTTCTGGTTAGCGACTTGCTAGGTCCAGATCTGACAGTTACCACTTGAGCATATGACATGGGCACTGACATTGAGCGTGCTGCTGAGGATTGTCCTGCGACCCAGGACGAAATGGTGGAGGCTCATGCCTTCCCTTTCTTAGATTCTTTTTGTCTGCCAAATTGGGCAAACTTATTGTATTTGCTGCATCCCTCCATTAGTTTCATGTCCTTCCAAGTGTGGGACTCGTCTTCATGTGGATGCAGCACGGCTCGTTCGATGACATGAAACATGTCATTTTCGTGGTGGTCCTGGAGACTGAATTTGATGGTTTCATCTCGCATTTTGGGTTCCCAGGACAGGATTTGCGTTACTGTTGGCCATGCTGGCCAGTCGAACGTGTTGTAGAATTCCTTTTTGAACAGGTACATATAGCAGTACCTGCTCCTTCGCCATGGCTTCTCCTCGTGGATATCCATAACGGGCGCGCTTGGTAATTTTGGGCGAACTAGGGTGTTAACCCAGTTGTCCGTGTATGTGAGATCTTCCCCAACGAGTTTGAGGAAGTTGGCGAGTCCCAGCAGGGGTGATGTGCCAGGGTCGTTCTTCATGATAAGCGGGGATACCAAGAATGGTGTGTTGTACCGAGTAGGCATGTCCTTCCTTTTCAGGCATGCCTTCATGTACGGATCAGGTCGTTTCCCGTCCAATCGTTCCTGGTTGGCGATCTCCACAGTCGCCCTGTTGTAGCTACGGGTTTTGATGTTCCCGTTTTTGGTGTGCATGAGCTGATTTCTTTCTTTTGTGGACAGAACCAGACCATTGTGTCACAAAGTAATGATGTTCCAGCCCATCAACAGGAGCTGGATGTTTGATGGCGTGTCAAACAATCATTGGCGGATCTCCGATTTGGGATCCATGTCATTAAGCAGCCCCTCCAGGGTCTGCCTGTCCTTCTCCATTTGTTCGAGCTCTTGCTCAACCTTCTTTTGATATCGCCGTTCCTCCCAGCATTGCTTGAGAAGTTCTTCCCAAGCGTCCTCCTGAATTCGGAGGGCTTCCTGTTCCTGCTGCCACAGCTGGAACCTGTACTGACGTTGTTGGAGTCGTTGCTCCCAGTGTTGCGCCTTGCGCCAAATGTAGTATGCCCATACATGGGCGTCGCGTTGTCTGTTGTTGGTAGAAACTGTGACCGACCGAGTGACTTCTTCTGCGCACTCCTGCACCCATTTGATTCCAAATTGTTTTCCGACCTGCACGAGGGTGAGGCCGGTGCGGGGGATGATGAAGTTGAATAATGAAGCCATATTTGCTTCCCTGTTGTTGCCTTAGACCTTTTAAGTAAAAAGGCTGTTGACTCTTCTTCAATACTCGCACGTCCTAATGCGAATATTCTATGATGCGGTCAATAACGCACCCGCACTCAATTCTTCGATTTAATTCCACCAAATGACCTAATAGCGTGGTGCCCAGGGTTTCACTCAAGTGTCCTCGTGCTCAGATTGTTAGATCTGATACGTGATTGGTATCTCGAGACTGTTCTCCTTGATACACGGCACGCTACTAGATTGCTTTCGCTCGTTCCTGAGCTTTTCCGAGATAAACAGTGTATTCCGCTGACCAGTGCCTGCCCACACTTTCAATCACACAGAGATACTCTCGCCCAAATATCTTTTGTTGCCAGTAACCTTTCGGTAGTAGTCACTGATAACAATCAGTGAGTCTATCTGTTGTCAATGTTGATGGTGATCCTCGAGAGTGGCTCAGTAGTCACGTGGTGTAACGTGTACTGAGGTCTGTCGCGCAGGCTTGAGGGAACTCGTCAAGGACGCGCACGACAGCAAGCAAACAATGCCCGAGGTGGTTGTCAACGACAGCGAAAGGTGTGGTAGAAAGACTCTAGATTATGTTAGGACTAATCCCACACAACCACAGGTCTCACAAAAGAGAGAATGTATTCGACACAATAGACCAGTAAGCTGGGTAAGAGCAAACTATCTAGAGTCTTAGGACTCCTACCTACGGATACGCCCTCCTTATATACCTTTGGTCTTGGTCTGTGCGCACAGACTACACTGCCTCCAAGGCTGTGTATGCGCAGCAACATTCCAGACCCCTCCATAGCCAGACTCGCCTGGACCCCTATGCCTAGACCTTCGTACAGCCACCCATGGCTTACCTAACCGGTCCTTCCATAACGAATCCTCCCAAGCCCCTATGCGTATTGGTATTGCGTCCAGTGTCTGTAGGCCTCCAGATAAAATATAGAGAAATAGTAGAAAATGAGAGAAAATGTCCTGAGTCGTAACAGAGTCAATCATGTGACTTCTCCCTCTGGACTCTCAATGACTCAGTCATCCTCTCCTTGCTGACCTAACCCTCCCGTGGCTGTGCCATTATCTAATCAGAGAAAATAAAGAAAATGAGAAATTGTAACATAACCCCCTCTTCAAGGATTGGGTTCCACAAAATCAGGATCTGTTCATTCTGCCTCTTGATGATTTCCTTTCCACTTCTGCCAATTCCATTCCAGCTTTTCCAGGTATTCTCATTCAAATTTTCCATCTTCCCACCCATATATACTGGTGGCTGTGTATAGTTTAAATACGGTTTGATCACTAATGGTCATCCATGGAGTCTCCTTGGCGCCCCCGGATTGAGTTGATGGAAATCATTGATACTCCTCTTGGCATGGTTGCAGTTCCATGCCAGTTCCCAAGAAGCTTCTTTGAGTGGGTAATTTCTCCACTTTACTAAATATTCAAGCTGACTGTGTCCTCATCAATTTATTCAACTATCAGTATTTTTTCCACTTCATAGTTGCCAGTGGAGCTCTCTTCCTGTTGCTTCTTCTTTTGGCCTGCATTTTTGCTGGCCTGTGCTGGAAATGGAGGTGCATGGTATGGTTTTAAAAGTGACTTGTTAAAGACTTTCCAGGATGCAGGGATAAGGATTCAGTAAGCTGCTGGTCCCACTTTCTCAAGGATTTTATAGGGTCCTAAAAACCTCTCTCCTAACTTTTTGGTTGGACAAACAGTTGGCAAGTGTTCAGCATTTATGTAGACTAGATCATCTTTTTTGTAAGATATAGAGGTTCTTTTTCTTTTATTGTATTGCAATGCCATTGCCTCCTGTGCCTTTTTGAGAGTGTTTTTCACATGATTCCAGACCTCTGCTTGTCTTCCTGTGAATTGAGTGACTGCTTCCACTGTTGTATGCCCTGTGTTGATCTCTGTTCCCTTATTTGGGTGATGCCCATAATTCATATAAAATGGGGAATATCCTGTCACTGAGTGTTCCCAATCATTATAACAAAATTGAGCCACTGCCAACCAATCACTCCAATCATCCTGATTTTCATTGATAAACATAGATAGTAATTGTTCTGCTGTCTGATTTACTCTTTCCGTTTGTCCATCTGTTTGTGGATGAAATGCTGTGGATGGATTCCCTTTGATCCCCAATATTCCCGAGAGTTCCTTCATAAATTTGGACACAAATTGCAGTCCTTGATTGCTGATGATCTTTTCTGGCACTCCATGATTTTTAAAAATATGATCTTGATACAATGTAGCAACTCCTAACAAGGTTATGGTAGTATTTGTGGCTAAAAAGTATGCCATCTTGGAGAATTGGTCCACTACTGTGAGGATCGCATTATACCCTTTGGATTCTGGTAATGGTCTGATCAGATCAACTGATATATGTTTCCATGGAGTATCTGGTATCTCATGTGGATTTAATGGAGCTGCTTGTTTTTGTCTGTCTGGTTTGACAGTTTGACAAGTCCTGCATCCTTGGATATATATTCTAATATATTTGGCCACCAATATCCCATCATTATCAATTCCAGTGTTTTGGCTATCCCTGGATGTCCCTGATTGTGATGTACAGTGACTCAAAAAAGTGATTCAATGTTTGGTGCTTGTGAACTGTTTGTAGAATAACTCAAGAACAAAGACAAACAAGGGTAAACTATCTGCAGCCGAATAAGAGCAGTACATCAGGGCTACATACTGATAAATAAATTATGTAATTAGGCACAGTATCCATGGAGGTATGGGCAATTTAACTTGATAACTCATTGAATCACTTATTTGAGTGTACATCAGAAACATCAGAAACTGACATGAATCAGTTGCTATGACCTGAAACTGATGATGGATGGTTATAAAAATGATGGTACCTTTACATTAATACTATATAAGCAGTGCAAACATGCCAGGGCACCCCACTTCTGATATGCACCCCATCTCTGCTGCTCACAAGGAAAACATCATTTCCCTTGCCTCCCATGGTCACTCCACCCAATATATTGCCTCTCACACTGACATTAGCCAGCCTACTGTCTCCAGAGTACTCCAAAACATTCTTCCCAATCAACAAACACCTCATCTTGGCTGTCTTTCCAAGCCCTCTGCCACTGCCACTCAATCCATCCTCTCACAGATCACCACTGGTAAGGCTGCAAATCCTGTCCAGGTTACCAGGCACATAGCCACTATCATCCCCAATCCAGTCTCCACCCAGACAGTCAGGAATGTCCTCAAGAAACACTCATGCAAGGCTGTAACACAGAAGAAAAGCCACTGCTCACCACAGTGCACAGGAGGAGATGGTTGGCATTTGCTTTGGAGCACAGGGAGTGGACAGTGGAGGACTGGAAGAGGGTAATTTGGCCAGATGGTAAGTAGTGGGTGTGGAAACAGGTGGGGTAGGGGTTAATTGAAAGGGAGGTACAAGGAACAGTGAAATTTGGGGGTGGAGATATCAGGGTATGGAACTGTATGGGTTGGAATATTGTGGAGGATCTTGCAGAGATTAAGGGGAGGATGGATGCTGATCAGTAGGTGGATATTTTGGACAGTCACTTGCTGCCCAGCTTGGAAGAATCTGATATTGCTGAAGATGAAGTCATTTTCCAGCAAGACAATGACCCAAAGCACACCTCCAGAAAGGCCAAAAATTACATGGAAGAGAATAATATCATGCTTCTAGACTGGCTTCCAGTCTCCAGACCTTAATCTCATTTAACACCTCTGGCATCATATCAAAATGCAGTTGGAAAGGAGTTTGGCAGATTTGGGAGAGTGGCAGAGGTGTGGAATGATATAGAGCTAGAGGTGTGTCAGAACTTAATTGAAAGCATGCCTAGAAGGGTGGAAGAAGTGATAAGAGCAAAGGGGTGTAATACAAAGTACTAAAATAACCATTTCCTACATTTCTTATACACACTCAAGAAAGTGATTCAATGAGTCATCAAATTAAATTGCCCATATCTCCATGGATACTGTGCCTAGTTACATAATTTGTTTATTGGTATGTAGCCCTGATGTACTGCTCTTACTCAGCCACTCATGGTTTACCCTTGTTTGGCTTTGTTCTTGAGATATTTCACAAATGGTCCAAAAGCACCAAACATTGAATCACTTTTTTGAGTCACTGTATCTGGATCACCTCCTCTCTTAATCTTATTACTGCTGGTACATATACCCTTCCTTTCCATGTTATTACATTTTGTTCTTTGTCATATTCAAAACCTTCTTTTTTCTCTTTTATTCCTTTTTCCACTTGTTTGTCCCATTGTCTTTTATTTACTTTTTTGATATCTTTTTCCAGTTTTTCTATTTCAATTTCACTCCTGTCCCATCTTATAAACAATTCTTCTTTTAATAATATTACATCTTCATTATCCCTTTCTCCTCATTTGTATCCTGCCCTTTGCCCTTCTGGACAACAGATCTGCTTTAGAATTTGATTTTCCTGACCTATGCTTGATCACAAAATTATATTCTTGTAGATCCATAACCCATCACGCCTGTCTGCAATTTAAGTTTGAGGTTTACAAAAGTATGTCAAATTTTGATGATCAGTCAAGATCTCAATTATCTCTTTTGCTCCTTTTAAGTATTGTGACCATTTGTATAAAGAGTGCATGATAGTGAGCATTTCTTTATCATATATTTCATAATTCCTTTCAGCTTCATTTAAAGCTCTTGAAATAAATGCGACTGGTCTCCATATACCATTCTGCTGTTGAGACAATATTGATCCTAATGCAAAATCTGATGCATCAGTTTCAATTCAAAACTGTCCTCCTTCATCCAGTATTGCTAATACTGCCTCCTCTGCTATCCTCTCCTTTAACTTTTTCATGGCCTCTACTCATCAAGGACCCCACTCCCCAATCCTTTTTTCCTGTCAGCTCAGTTAAAGGTTTTGCATCTTTTGCAAATCCCTTCACAAATTGTTGATAGAAGTTAACAAACCCTAAGAATTGTTGTACTTCTCGCTTGTTTTTAGGTTCTGGCCATTCTTTTACCGCCTTTACCTTTGCTGGGTCCATTTGTACTGAATCTTTGGTAATTATCATACCCAAAAATTCAATTTCTGTCTTATCAAAGTAACATTTTTCAGGTTTCAATGATAATTGATTTTCCTCCAGCTTTGCCAAAGTCCAATTTACATGTTTCTCATGTTGTTCTTTTGATTGAGAGAACACTAATATGTCATCCATGTAAATAACCACCCATCCCTCAGCAAGTTCCTCCCAGAACAAATCATTCATCATGGCCTGAAAGGCAGCTGGTGAATTTGTAAGACCAAAGAACATTACAAGTGGTTTGAATAACCCACAATTTGTCCAAAATGCTGCTTTCCATTCATCCCCCCATCCTTGATACAAATATTATTGTATCCCCAATGAATATCCATTTTTGAGAAAATCATTGCATTACTTAACTTATCTATCAGTTCTGATATCAAAGGTAATGGGTAATGATTTTCTATGGTCATCTCGTTAAGTTTATGATAGTCCTGTACTGGTCATAGAGAAACATCTTTCCTTTTTGTGAAAAAGGATGGTGATGCCATTGGAGATTTACTGGGTCTTATCTGTCCACTTTCCAAGTTTTCTGTAAGAAAGTCTTCCAAGACTTTCTGCTCCTCTTGATTTAATGGATAGATTTTACAATCTAAAGGATTTGATCCTGGTATTAACTCAATTGCATGATCCCCATGGTCGTTGTGGTGGTAGTTCATCAAAGGTTGTTTTTTCAAAAACCTTCCAATGGGATAGGTAATGAGATGGTACAATCTCTTCTAAAGAGTGCTTGATTTTATTCTGAGAGGCAATCTCCATGGCTTTGGATTGAAAAGCTCTAATTTGTAATTCCTCCTGTCCAATATGAACTGCTAATAAGTGATCTCTGTTACAGTTCTCTCCTTGTTTCGTTTTTCTGTCTCAGTAGATTGTTTCATATCCATCATTATCATCCATCAACTGTGCATTGTACAGCCAGGATGCTACCTCCTTTTGTAGTGACCTTCATATTTCCTTTCTCAATAGCTACAGTCTCCTTTCCTTTTACATTCTCCATTGTTCCTCAACATATATAAACCTCATGTACAGTAGAGTAACTCTAGTTCCAACTTAGACAAGTTTTGCTCTCAACATTGATTGACTTCAACGCTCTTCCTTCTGATTGTTCTCCAGACCTTTGTCATCATTTGACTTAGTGTCTAGACCTTTGTCCAGTGGCTGGGAGCGGACTGAGACTCTGCTTGTCACTGTTGACTTAAAATGAATCACAACAAGGGCATTGTCCATAACACAAGTTGGAACTCAAAAACTGCTTAGTGCATTGTCACTAGCCAGACACCATTGATACCAGAAACTCCCAGATCAGACCACCAAACAACTCTGTTTGTTACAGACAGAAATACTACCTTAACCGGAGAGAAGTCTACTTTTCTACAACACACAAAGGCTGGTACTACGTCTCAGGAACAAAGAAGAGGAACCAACCAGTTCCAGAAGAATTCTTTGAAGGAGAATACCAGGAAGGAGACCCCACTGACAAATTACCAGGAGAAACTTGGATTCACTGGTACAATGAAAAGAACAAAACAGAAGATCAACTATTTAGACCCCAAATGCCAAACCAGAACTCTCCTGGTGGCACAAATTTCGAGTTAACAAGGATTTAGGAGACTATGCCTTCTTTGCATTTAACAAAGGAATAAACAACAGGTGGAACAAATACAGAGAACACCAACAGATTGAAATAGATCTAGCCTTTGGAGACGAACCAAAATGAGGAGAAAACTCAAAACAAGGCACAGAACAGAAACACAAACCCGGAACACAGGACCTGAAACCTGAAACACCAGAACCAAAACAGAAACCAGGAAAAGGAATGACAGACAACAAAGAAACATCTTCAAAAGGGATAAAAGGAATTTCCATTAAGGAATTCAAAGGACAGCACTCTAAGGCGAAACACTTCATCAATACATTTGATGACATATTCAATCTTGATGAAGGGCACTTTGAAACAACAAAAAAGCGAATCAAGTATGTTCTCCTTCACCTAGGGAAGAACTAGACAATTGGAAAGCCAATCTTCAAGGAGAATTAGAAGCAGCAGAAGCAGCTAAAGGAAAATCGGCAGAAAGTGCATATGCACTCTCTTGGGATAACTATCTGAGCTTAGAGAGATGATTCCTGAATGATTGGGGAGAACCTGACAGTGCAGAAAGGACCCTGAATGATCTAGATAAAGTCAAAGTAGGTGGAGATATTGACATCCCTGCCTATATTCAGAAATTCAGACTGCTCATACACTCCACCGGAATCACTGGGTTCATGGCACAGTGCATCTACTTCTGTAAAAGACTCCCTGCATCAGTTGCAGCAAAAATCATCGAAAACCCTGCAGTTGTCAATATGGAAATGGCTTATGATGCTGCGGAATGCCTGCACAATGCTTGGGAAACCATGAAACTGATGAACCGATCCTCTTGATCAGGAGACACAAAGGGATGTTTCAAATTTAACCAAAGCATGAGGCCCTCTACACCCAGATCAAAAGGGATCAATGCTGTGAGCACAGGACATCTTTCAGATGCCCAAAAAGAGGAATACCAAAAAACCGGCAAGTGTTTCAGATGTGGAACACAGGGACACATATCCAGGGACTGCCCAAACAAGGGAAACACCCAAACATTGTCCTACAAGTCCTCCTCCCCACAGAATTGCACAATCAGGGCAATAGAGGAAACAACCTCAAGTGAATCAGCAGCCCAACGCATTAGGGCCTTGTTGAAAGAAAGTGGTTGATGCCTCCAGTACCATTGAACAGTTAGCACTCAACTCTGTAATTGTAAATTCCAATAATAACAAATGGATTTCCATTACTGTGCAAATGGCCCATAAACTCACTGAAATATCTGCTCTCATTGATTGTGGAGCAGAAGGAAACTTCATTGATGAACAAATATCAAAAGATCTACCAAAGGAAAACAGCCAATTAGAGTCAAAAACACCAACGGAACAATCAATCAGAACAGATTAATCACTTATCGCACTTGTCTTACCTATTCTATTGAAGGAAAGACATACAACAACTGGTTATGGATCACCAATTTAGGACATCAGGCAATAATCTTTGGGATACCTTGGTTAGAACAACATAATCCTACTATTGACTGGTGAAAGAAAACCCTCCGAATGGACAACAATTTAGAAAACACCAAACCTATTTGGTGCATGGCATTAGATACTCAACAATGGGGAGAAGACAAATATTGGATCAGGATAAAGACATCAGCATCACAAGCACTTGAACATCAGGCAAAACAAGATGAAGCGCCCACTGTTTTACCTTCTGAATACACACCCTGGCAAGCCATCTTTGAAAAGAAAGTGTTGGAGTGTTTCCCATCTTCTCGCTGATGAGCTAGAGCTCTGTACAGCAGTGGACAGGGGCTCTGCCTAAATTGGAGTTGCTTGGTAATAGTTGGTAGATAGTAGTCACTGTCATTTAGTGACAAAAAACAATAATACTCCCTCCCTCCCTTGTAATCAGCTTCGTTTGCCTGTCGTTTGGCTTGTTTGCCCTCCCCCTTCCTCTCGTTTGGGGGGAGGGTTCTGTTACAGTTTCTTCTTCATTTCATCTTTCTGTTTCATATGTCGTTTCATATCAATCATTTCTCCTTACACTGCGCATCGTACTGCTTGGACGCTATCCCCTTTCATAGCTACCTTCACATTTCCTTTCTTAGGTAGTCACTGCCTCGTTCCCTTTATAGCTTCCCTTGTTCTCCAATCGTATATAAACCCCATGTACTGTAGAGTAACTCCAGTTCCAACTTAGACAAGTTTTGCTCTCAACAACAATCGGCTTCAGCACTCTTCTTCTCTCATTGTTCTCCAAGGCCTTCGTCATCATTTGACTTAGCATCTAGACCTTTGTCCAGTGGCTGGGGAGCGGACTGAGACTCTGCTTGTCATTGTTGACTTAGAACAAACCATGACGAGGGCATCGTCCATAACACAAGTTGGAACTCAGGAACTGCTCAGTGCATCGTCACTAGCCAGACACCATTGATACCCAGGAACTCCCAGATCAGACCCCCGAACAACTCTGTTCGTTTCAGACAGAAGTACTACCTTAATCAAAGAGAAGTCTACTTTTCTACGACACACAAAGTCTGGTGCTACATTTCAGGAACAAAGAGAAAGAACCTACCAGTTCCAGAGGAACTCTTTGAAGGAGAATACCAGGAAGGAAATCACAACAACGAATTACCAGGGGAAATTTGGATTCACTGGTACAACAAAGAAAACAACGAGGACAATCAACTGTTCCTACCCCCAAACACCGAACCTGAACTTACTTGGTGGCACGAATTTTGAGTCAACGAAGAACTCGGAGATTTCACATTCCTTGCATTAGACGAGGAGACAGTAGCCAAGTGGAATGAATACAGAGAACAACAACAGATCGAGATAGATCTAGCCTTTGGGGACGAATCAAAACAAGGAGAAAGCTCGAAACAAGGCACAGAACCGAAACACAAACCCGGAACACAGGAACCAAAATCTAAAACACCAGAACCGAAACAGGAACCAAAGAAGGACATGTCAGAAGACAAGGAAACAGCTTCGAAAGGAATAAAGGGGATCTCCATTAAGGAATTCAAAGGACAGCACTCTAAAGCGAAACACTTCATCAACACATTTGATGATGTATTCAATCTTGATGAAGGACGCTTCAAAACATCGAAAAAGCGAATCAAATACGTTCTCCTTCATCTAGGGGAAGAACTAGACGATTGGAAGGCCAATCTTCGAGGAGAATTGGAAGCAGCAGAAGCGACCAAAGGAACATCAGCAGAAAGCGCATATACACTTTCATGGGATAACTACCCCAGCTTCAGACGACGATTCTTGAGCGACTGGGGAGAGTCTGATAGCGCAGCCAGGACCCTGAATGATCTAGATAAAGTCAAAGTGGGCGGAGACATTGACATCCCTGCCTACATCCAGAAATTCCGATCGCTCATACATTCCACCGGAATTACAGGGTTCATGGTGCAGCGCATCTACTTCTGTAAAGGACTCCCTGCATCAGTAGCAGCTAAGATCATCGAAAATCCTGCAGTCGTCAGCATGGAAACAGCTTACAACGCTGCAGAACGCTTGCACAATGCTTGGGAAACCATGAAATTGATGAACCGATCATCTGGAACAGGAGAAACAAAGGGGCGTTTCAAATTTAATCGAAACACGAAGCCCTCCGCATCGGGATCAAGGGGAATCAATGCTGTGAGCACAGGACGTCTTTCTGATGCCCAAAAGGAGGAATACCAAAAAACCGGCAAGTGTTTCAGATGTGGAACACAGGGACACATATCCAGGGACTGCCCAAACAAGGGGAATGCCCAAACGTCTAGAGGAAACGACCTCGGACAAATCAGCCGCCCAATGGATCAGGGCGCTGTTGAAAGAACTCCCAGAAGAGGAGCGCGAGAACACCCTCCAGGAACTCGAATCCGAGGGTTTTTAAGAAGGAGACGCCAGAAAGCGGTTGACGCCTCCAGTACCATTGAACAGTTAGCACTCGACTCTGTAATTGTAAATTCGAATAATAACAAACGAATTTCCATTACTGTGCAAACAACCCATAAACCTGCTGAAATATCTGCTCTCATCGATTGTGGAGCAGAAGGAAACTTCATTGATGAACGAATATCGAAAGATCTACCAAAGGAACTCTTGAAACAACCAATCAGAGTCAAGAACGCTGACGGAACCATCAATCAGAATGGATTAATCACCCATCGCACCTGTCTTACTTACTCTATTGAAGGAAAAACATACAATAACTGGTTATGGATCACGAATCTTGGAGATCAAGTGATAATCTTTGGAATACCATGGTTGGAGCAGCATAATCCTATGATCGATTGGCGAAAGAAAACCCTCCAAATGGACGATGATTCAGAAGACACCAAACCTATTTGGCACATGGCATTAGACAACCGACAATGGGGAGAAGACGAATATTGGATCAGGGTGAAGACATCGGCATCACAGGTGCTCGATCATCAGGCAAAAAAGAGACAAAGCACCCATAGTTCTACCTTCCGAATACATGCCCTGGCACGCCACCTTTGAGAAGGAAGCGTCGGAATGTTTTCCATCTTCTCGCCCATGGGATCATGCGATTGAACTCAAAACAGGATTTACGCCAAAGGTCAACAAAATCTACACACTATCACTAAAAGAACAGTCAACCCTCGATGAATGGATCAAAGAGCAACTCGATAAAGGATACATTCGACCATCTAAATCACCACAAGCATCGCCATTTTTCTTCGTCTCAAAGAAGGAAAGTGGCGCACTTCGACCTTGCCAAGACTATCGATACCTGAATGAGTGGACAATTAAGAACGCCTACCCATTACCCTTGGTCTCCGATTTAATGACAAAGTTAGAAGGCACAAATTACTTTACCAAACTTGATCTGTGCTGGGGATACAACAACGTCCGAATCAAAGAAGGAGACAAATGGAAAGCGGCGTTCATAACCAACCAAGGATTGTACAAACCAACAGTCATGTTCTTTGGACTCTGCAATTCCCCATCAACATTCCAAATGATGATGAATGAATATTTCCAGGACATGATAAATGAAGGATGGCTTATCATTTATATGGATGACATCTTGATTTGTGCAAAAACAAAAGAAGAAATGCGGGAGTGTACAGAACAAGTTTTGAATCGCCTACAGGAAAATGACTTATTTTTGAAGCTTGAGAAATGCAAATTTTGCGTTCAAGAAGTCGAATTTCTTGGCATGATCATCACACCTGGACACATTCAAATGGATCCTGTTAAACTTGCAGGAATTCGGGACTGGCCAACACCAACAACGGTTAAACAAGTCAGATCCTTCCTCGGATTCGGAAACTTCTATCGGCGGTTTATTGGCAACTTTGCCACCATAGCAAAACCATTGACAGATTTAACAAAGAAGGGTTTAATTTTTGACTGGATGCCCGTTTGTCAGACAGCGTTCAAAGAACTGAGACCATTATGGTCCCCCACCTTTTCCGGTCTGTTCATTCCGGATCCGGCCGGATTCCGCCGGACTCCGGTGGAGTCCAGTGGGAGCCACCCCACTGTGGCTCCATTCCAAACCCAACATTTTCGTCACCACTGTTCACAGTGGATCTGACCGGATGGCCGGAATCCACTGCGGACAGCAGGTGACGAAGGTGCGGTCACCAGCGGTCACCACTGGTGACCACTGGCAACCGCAACCGAGGCGGGTGCATGGCCAGCTGCATATATATGGCAGCCGTGACCACGTCACCCGTCACGTCAACACGCGCACCGTTGATTGTCACGGGGTTTCGTTCCCGAACACGTGACGCTCACCACACACCGCCCACGTTACCCACCGCTTGCGACCACCAGCCCGTCATCGCCACTGCCGCCGCTCGTCGCATTTTGACAACCAGGACAGGTACGTAGTCGCACTATCCCAATCTGGATTTTACACACCACTGATAAAACCATTACCCACCATCACCACTCGCCACTCACCACTTGCCTCTACCTAATCCCTCTCGCGCCACCGCAACGTACCACGCTGCCCCACCCATATCGCCACCCGCAGTCACATTTTGACAACCACACCCAGGTATGTTGCACAATGATCAGTTATCTACGTAACTGATTGTTTCATCACTTTTATTGCGACTCGCCTCTCGCTGCCACCCAATCCCTCAGGCGCCACCGCAGCGTACCACGCTGCCCCACTCTTATTGCCACCCGCAGCCCCTCGTCACATTTTGACGACCACGCCCAGGTACGTCGCACGACGATCAGTTATCTACATAACTGATCCATCCCTTTCTCGCCTCTCGCTGCCACCCAATCCCTCACGCGCCACCGCAGCGTACCACGCTGCCCCACCCTTATCGCCACCCGCAGCCCCTCGTCACATTTTGACGACCACACCTAGGTACGTCGCACGATGATCAGTTATCTACATAACTGATCCATCGCTTTTATCGCAACTCGCCTCTCGCTGCCACCCAATCCCTCACGCGCCACCGCCTCTCGCTGCCACACAATCCCTCACGTGCCACCGCAGCATATTGCCACCCGCAGCCCCCTCGACGACCATGCCCAGGTACGTCGCACGTTGATCAGTTATCTACATAACTGATTGATTCATCACTATTATCGCAACTCGCAACTTGCAACTCGCTGCCACCCAATCCCTCATGCGCCACCCCAACATACCACACTGCCCCGCGCATATTGCCACCCGCAGCCCCTCGTCACATTTCGACGACCGCACCCAGGTACGTTGCCGACAATCAGTTATCTACGTAACTGATTGGTTCTTTGTCGCAACTCGCCTCTCGCTGCCACCCAATCTCTCTCGCGCCACAGCTACGTACCACGCTGCCCCACCTATATCGCCACCCGCAGCCCCCCATCACATTTTGACGACCACACCCAGGTATGTTGCCGACAATCAGTTATCTATGTAACTGATCGGTTCATCACATTTGTTGCAACTCGCCTCTCACCTCCACCCAATCCCTCACATGCCACAGCTACGTACCACGCAGCCCCACCCATATTGCCACCTGCAGCCCCTTGTCACATTTCAACGACTGTGCCCAGGTATGTCGCCAACAATCAGTTATCTATGTAACTGATTGGTTCTTTGTCACAACTTGACTCTTGCTGCCACCCAATCCCCTCTTGCTGCCACCCAATCCCTCTTGTGCCACAGCTACGTACCACACAGCCCCACCCATATCGCCACCACAGCCCGCCTGCCACCTGCCACCTGTCACACATAACCATGCCAAGAACAGGTAAGAAGGTTCAATTATCACCTCCAAAGACTCGTGGTCGCAAGTGTGCCACATCTGCTGTTGACACTGGGAAAGGAAGCAAGAAGGTGAAACCAGTAGATGGGAAAGATATGCAGGAGGGGAAGGGGACAGAGTAAGTACTATCTTTATGTTGTTTTGCAATATCTCATTACTTGAAGGAATGACGCATCCTCTAGCAAACGGTATTTTTATTTCTTTTTTGATATTACAGAATTACTACAATAACAGCAGTGAAAGGGTTGAAGACATCCTTGCCAGGAGTGGGGTTACTGTGGCCCCTCCTCATCGTACTCGATCAGGTGCCATTTCCCACCTTCCACCTCCTCCTTCCCAACTTGGCCGGAAGCGCCAAACAGCCTCCAAGAATGATGGTACTGACAACAACAGTGATAATGAAGAAAGCATCAACAGTGGGAAGGGATATGTAGATGCAGATCAAGATGAGGGGAATGCTTCTATAGCCAGTGGAGATGGTGGAGATGATGGTGACAGTGACCATGATGGAAAAGCTTCTGTGGGGATGGAGATGACAGTGACAGTGTCAATATTGGAAAAGCTTCTGGGGTTGACAGAGATGGTGATAAGGATGGGAAGGCCTGCACACCTGATAAAGATGCTGATAATATGGCACCTCCAGCAACTGATGCAGATGAGGGGAAAAGGAATGATCCCAGCCAAGGTGAGCTCTTAAATCATCCTTTTGCTAATTTGTTTCTTAAAGTGTTGCAGATATTCAGATCACCAGCCCATTGGAAACATCCCAAGAACATGGTGATGCTGGTGAGTATGACTGAGCTCAGCTGGTGCTTAATTAACTAAATATCTGTATGTAGATGTAAGAATGAAGAGTCCTCCTGTCAGTTCACCACAAAAACATATTGGTGATGCTGGTGAGCATGAGTGAGCCCTACTGGTGTCCAAATTAGCTAAATACCATAAATCTAGATGTAAGAATGAAGAGTCCTCCTGTCAGCCCAAGCCACCCATCTCAACAGGATCTCCAGGGAGCATCTCGTGTCACAGGTCAGTACTTTTTTATTCCTTCCTGTGATTTTGTTTCTGAAATTATCAACTCAGGTGGTATTCTTCGGGGACATGCTCAAGGGAATACATTTAATATTGGTGATGAACTAGCTAACCCAAGTAATCTAGTTGCCAGAACTGGCAAAGTTCAACTTTATACAGGTCTTCATGCTCAGGCTAGTGGTATTTTACCATGAAATATCTCTATTCCTGTGGCTTGGACTATGAAGCCAGTTCTTGAAGACCTTGCTTGCAAGTGGCCTCCAATCACTTGTATGCCTTTTGTTTTGTGCTATGTTTTCAAAAATAACCATTATATTAGATGGAAATCCTTATATCTCAGTTCTAGAAAATCAAGAGTGGAGTACTTTGGGTCCCTATACAACTGCATTGGAACTTGATGAGGATGCTAACTGGATCAAAGAATCAGGAAAATATGTTCTTTCCCTTTGTTATGAGACAGAGGAGATGATTCTTCAGCCTGGTTCTATGCCAAATAAAGTAGGAGAGGATATAGCAGGAGCTTCTGTCTCTGGGACAGTGTCTGGTGCTTCTACCAGTTTGGTGATGTCTGTTGGTGGTAGTTCTGTGGGTGCTCTACCCTTCCAAAGCAAGCTTGCCACAGTATTGGATGTTCCAAAGGAGTTGGTCAACCATAGAGATACAGGCCTCAGAGATGCCTGGAAAAAATATCAAGCTTATCTTGCAGCTGAAAAAAAGCTGAATGAGTTATGGGATGCAGGACAACTACAAGACATTTTTGATAAAAAGCCTCAACCAGTGCATATTAAAGAGCTATTCAAGGGGAAAACTCAATTTCATAACACTTTTCAAAAACTGTTTCCAAAAATCTCTGATTATCCTGAAATGATGAAATGGCTAGATGAAGAGGCTGACAAACAATCTGATAAACAACTCTGGGGTGTTCAAAAGAATGTTTACAGATTTCCTGATCTGAAACAATGGCTTGATAATGATGGCAAAGGCTTGGAGATCATGATATCTAGCCCAGAAGAAGTAATTGAGGAGAAAAGGCTTAAAAAGGGTAAAGGCAAGAAGAAGCAGGTTGAAACTGAAGAATCCAGTTCTGAGGAAATGCAGATTAAGGATAAGAAAGATAAGAAGGGTAAAGGAAAGGACAAAAGGAAAGGCTATTCTAAGAACAGAGTTTCAAAGCATGGAAAAAGCTCAAAGGTGTAAGCAGATACTTGTATTTAGAGTTGGACATTGATCAATTGAATTATGCTGCTACAGTTTACACTTTTGGATTGATATGCAATGGTTTATATGCTTTCTGATATTGTGCAAACTATTGCCAACTGCTGCAGCATTGCCCACCAAACAAGGATTTCCAAACATAAAGTTTTCCTCTTTCAGCCAGTTTGTTCTTCAGGAATTTTCTGCAGAAATCACACTTTCAACAGTCTTAACACTTTTGTTCAGTTTAATGGAAAACACAGATCTTCTTAACTTGCATGCTAGGCAACAATATTCATTGCATAAAAATGAGAACTGTATCACAACTTCTGCATGGATCAAACGGTTATCTCAAGCAATCTATCAAAAGTTGGAAATGGATACTGCTGAACTGCTTCAAAAGCAAGACATTTATTCTGGAATTACTGATAATCAGCTTTATACCAACTTTGGAATGAGATTGGACCACATGGCTAAGCACTTACATCTCATACAATTTAAAAAGGGAAGATTAATTGCTCTTCAACCAATTTCATATAAAGCTATTGAAGCTGCTCATGTTATCTCTCCTGCTTCATATGAATGTCAGACTGAAGATTGCAAATCTCGATCTTTGCACCAGAAAACAAAAAACAGAGATGCTCCCTCTGTTGCACTGATTAAAGACAATCATATCTATGAGGATGTCACAGTACTTACAGGAGAATGCTCTGAGTGTCATACTTCTTATCATGCAGATCATGAGCGTTATTCTTTGCCTGAAGAAGGTCAATATTCAAAGGTGTATTTAAATTCAGCAAAATATATCAAAGTTGGCACTAGGACATGGGTTGATCGAACTTTCTCTAAAGCAGTCATGAACAGCATGTACCAGTTTCATGCTTCTACCAATGCATACACAGCATTTTGGAATAGTTCATATTGGAAAACACAATCCAGTGGTTCCTCACCAATATCTCGGAGACAAGTATGGCAGTCATTTGTACATGAGTCTATTCGTGCTATAGCTCATACTTCTAACTTAAATTTGGAATTAAATGACAACTTATCTATTGAAGAGATTCCAAAGGAGGCA
Source organism: Amanita subjunquillea (assembly GCA_020011035.1). Taxonomy (NCBI): domain Eukaryota; kingdom Fungi; phylum Basidiomycota; class Agaricomycetes; order Agaricales; family Amanitaceae; genus Amanita; species Amanita subjunquillea. Next base: position 55,127 of record JAEBUT010000009.1, on the reverse strand, counting down.
TATGCAATTTTAGGGGAAAAAGGATTGATAAGAGCTGCTGACAAACATGCTTGTTCTGAATGCACTCAGAAATATATACCACCAAATGGGTCTACTTCAGAAGCAGAAGATAATGATGCACATGTTAAAATGATTGTAGTTGATGGAATTGTCATGGGTCCAAAGCACTGTGCTTTTGATAAATGCACTGATGAACTTCATAATAACACAAGTGATGTTTTTTGCCTATACCATATGCAACAGTATGGATTCAAATGTCGTGTTCAAAATTGTTTCAACGAAAAGCTCAGGGAAACACAAGCATGCCAACAACATCAGGATCAGTGGAAAAAACATGTTGGAAAATCTGAACGTAGATCTGCAGCTGGTTTTCGCAGAATTAATCAAAGGCAAAATCAAAACTTGCCTTGGGTACCTCAAGAAGATATACCACATCAGCCACAACAGCCACATGATGAAGAAGTACCTGACAGGAATTTAAAAAATTATTTCAATGCTTCAAGGTTTTACTGTGTGGAAACTATATGTGCTCCATGTGGTGTTGTGTTTGGTTGGAGAAAGTTTCCAAAAGCTGAATCACCAACCAATATCTTAGATTTCTTACAGGATGTTTTCCCAACTCCTGAATCAAAACCTGATTATATTTGCATTGACAAAGCATGTATGTTATTAAGAACTGTTATGAGAAATGGAGCTTGGGAAAGAAGCTGGAAAGATACATCTCAGTTCATAGTTGATTCATATCACTATATGAATCATAAAAAAGCTGATGAGTTATGCCGCACCTACTGTAATCCTGCTCCAAATGATGGTTCTGCCAAATCTAGTTGTTGAAGCAGTAGATAAGAAAGGAAGAACATATTGGAAAAGAGCTTTTAACACTCAATCATGTGAACAGTTAAATGCATGGCTTGGAGGATATGAATCAATTGCTAACAGAATGACAGTTGGCAGCTTTAATTGGTTTATTCATGTCATGCTATTTATTCATACAATGCATGTTATTGAAAAGCAAGAGCTCAAAGCCTCCAAGACAAATACAGAAGATGTTGAGGCCTTTACTGATAGTGATTAGTGAAATAGATAAACTTCTGTAAATAACAGTTATGTAGCATGGTTATACTCTTTGCTTCAATATTACAACTATCTCCACATGAAGAAATAGTATCAACAACAAGAACAACAACAACAACAAAGGATTGTGGTAAAATGTGTGAAAGTAGTAGCCAAGGGCATGTTGGGAAAATGTGACATGTGTTAAAAGTAGTCTAAACCAAGTGTTTTCAGGGTCATTCTTTTTTTATAACTGTGGGAAAAACAACAACAACAACAACAACAACAACAACAGCAACAACAACAAAGGATTGTGGTAAAATGTGTGAAAGTAGTAGCCAAGGGCATGTTGGGAAAATGTGACATGTGTGAAAAATAGTCTAAGCCAAGTGTTTTCAGGGTCATTCTTTTTTTATAACTGTGGGAAAAACAACAACAACAACAACAACAACAACAACAACAAAGGATTGTGGTAAAATGTGTGAAAATAGTAGCCAAGGGCATGTCAGGATTCTCACCTTTTTGGCTGTGGGAAAATGTAACGTGTGTGAAAAGTAGTCTAAGCCAAGTGTTTTCATGGTCATTCTTTTTTTATAACTGTGGGAAAAACAACAACAACAACAACAACAACAAAGGATTGTATGTCAGCCAATGGGAATATGTGGGAAAAGCATTGAGACTTACCTGGTCACTGGTCACTGGTCACCTGTCCCACTACAAGTCATTTGGCAGAGTGGACTCCAGTGGACTCCAGTGGCCTCCAGTGGCCTCCAGTGGAAAAGGTGGGGGACCGTGATGTTCTGGCTGTTTCCATGCTGACGACTGCAGGATTTTCGATGATCTTTGCTGCTACTGATGCAGGGAGTCCTTTACAGAAGTAAATGCATTGCGCCATGAATCCTGTAATTCCGGTGGAGTGTATGAGCGATCGGAATTTCTGAATGTAGGTAGGGATGTCGATGTCTCTGCCCACTTTGACTTTATCTAGATCATTCAGGGTCCTGGCTGCGCTATCAGACTCTCCCCAGTTGCTCAGGAATCGTTGTCTGAAGCTGGGGTAATTATCCCAAGAAAGTGTGTATGCGCTTTCTGCTGATTTTCCTTTGGTCGCTTCTGCTGCTTCCAATTCTCCTCGAAGATTGGCTTTCCAATCATCTAGTTCTTCCCCTAGGTGAAGGAGAACATATTTGATTCGTTTTTTTGACGTTTCGAAGCGCCCTTCATCTAGATTGAATACATCATCAAATGTGTTGATGAAATGTTTCACCTTAGAGCGCTGTCCTTTGAATTCCTTAATGGAGATTCCCTTTATCCCTTTTGAGGATGCTTCCTTGTCGTCTGACATGTCCTTCTTTGGTTTCTGTTTTGGTGATGCGCTATACAATGGGCAAAACCCAAAACCAAACCTCTCTGTGCGCGAGCACACCTTCAGTGAAGGACCGAAGTGTCGTTTGAAGCAGGGTCGAGGCAGGGGGAAGGGAGAAACGCGTGTCTCGAACAGCTGGGGGCGAGTCCTAGGAGGTTCTCAGACTTGGCCGACTGTTTCGAATCTGAATGGGGTTGGGGATGTTGTAAACGAAGTGAGTGCTGGACAGGGTTGGTGATCTCGAGGTGACAGGGTGGGGTCGAAGGTGATCTAACATTATCGAGTGTGGCAAGGAGAATGATTGTGGCTGATGAGGAAGACAAGGCAAAGACGAAGCAGAATCTTGAGGCAAGGGAGGACACAAGGTGAGCGCAGGCTGGGTCAAGGACAATACCAGGGACCGAAACGAAACTCAGAGGCGGCCAAACTTGCAGCAAGACTCAGAGGGGAGGGAAGCCAGGTCAAGGCTTCTTCTCTGCTTTTCGACTAAGACATGCACAGGCTTATATATCTATCAATATGTCATATGGGGGAAACTTGAAACTCAGTCCAATATCTGTAATTTTGTAAGGTCCACTTGACTGCCATCTTCTCGAACCACAATCAAAGCACGATGATGGGAACAGGTCCATGACAACGGAAACGCGCATGTGCACCAGGCACTGACCGGGAATACTTCTCCACCAACATCGCCGACGTTTGCAACTCCCAACAAGCGCTCCACGGATCTTCGGGTATCTCGGTCAAAGTTGCTTGTGACTGGATAGCGACGCACTGCCCACGTTGTGATGCCTTCGTGGTTTCTAGGCCTCGTACTCGTGACAGAGCAGGTCCTCGAGCTGGGGATGGTGTGCCAAGTCCGCTGGGAGTCGTGCTACGTGCCAAGTCGAATAATATGGCATCAACTGGTGCGCTGGAATGAGCCTCGAATGCAGCACGCCTTCTCGATTGATGACCGCGTATCGTCCGAGGGTTCGTCCGACAATGATTAGTGGTCCTCCGGGTTCTATCTCCTTTCGGTAGCCTTCCTGCACCGTGACTGTGATGATCCTCCACACAACCTGACCGACGACGAATGTGGCGCTCCCTGCAGAGGCGAGCTCTTCTAATCGAACGGAGCTGTTGATTAATTCAAGGTGGAACCGGCTTCGACTGTATGGGTCCCTTGGCGCACGCAGGGCAGATGCCTCGTCCGGGTCGTGAAACATAGGTTCTAAGCCTCCTCGAGCACTGATCTGACATGTCAACATGGTTTGCCTCTCCTCTGTCACCATCCTCGAGTTTCCGAATTGCATTCCTATCGAGTCTAGGATGGATATACCGGTGTGCTCGGACGCTGGTAGCCGCAAGAAGGCTGCTCCTGGGGTAAGCGAGACGAAGTTATCATGCGTTGGCAGTTTGACTGGGCTCGGAGGGGCATCTACCATGGAAGAGTCCGGATCTACTGTTGGTGGTTCGGCGCGATTGGATATCCTTGCCACGAGCGACGAATGAGCTGGCGCTGAGAGTTGTTCGATCAGTGTCAATGACTGTATGGTCGAGGGGGTTCCGTTCATCCTTGGTCGAGTCATGTATGCTTCGGCTGGTTGGTCGTGAGTGTCTACGGGGCCATGAGAGGGTGGGCACCTTGTCCTTATGTCGGGCGAGGCACTAGGCACCCATTTTCGCTGAATTTGCAATCTGGTGGGGCCCTAGTGACTGAACTGAGGTCGTCGTGATATAGCCGGGTAGCGTGGAACGGAGACTGTCTAGGGGTCGAGAGAGGTTTCAGGTATCTGCTAAGACCGAGGAGACCGGATCGAAGACCCCTTCTAGTCTCGAGGGCTTCGACCTTCCTTCACTGGGGTCTGCTGGCACTACGGACTTTGACCGCGGGCAGGATGCTTCGACTAGGTTTGGATGGCTTTGTGTAGGGCTGAATTGGGCTAGTGCAGGTACTGGCGCATCCCAGGCGTATCATCGGTTCTGGTGTTTCAGGTTTCGGGCCCTGTGTTCCGGGTTCGTGTTTCGGTTCTGTGCCTTGTTTCGAGCTTTCTCCTTGTTTCGATTCGTCTCCAAAGGGATCTATTTGTTCTCTGTATTCGTTCCACCTGGCAATTGTCTCCTTGTCGAATGCGTAGAAGGAGTAATCCTTTAGCTCTTCGTTAACTCGGAACTTGTGCCACCAAGTAAGTTCGGGTTTGGTGTTTGGAGGTAGGAACAGTTGATCGTCCTCGTCGTTTTCTTCGTTGTACCAGTGAATCCAAACTTCTCCTGGTAATTTGTCGTTGTGATTTCCTTCCTGGTACTCTCCTTCGAAGAGTTCCTCTGGAACCGGTAGGTTCTTCCTCTTTGTTCCTGAAACGTAGCACCAGACCTTGTGTGTCGTAGAAAAGTAGACTTCTCTTCGATTAAGGTAGTACTTCTGTCTGAAGCGAACAGAGTTGTTCGGGGGTCTGATCTGGGGGTTCCTGGTATCAATGGTGTCTAGCTAGTGACGATGCACTGAGCGGTTCCTGAGTTCCAACTTGTGTTATGGACGATGCCCTTGTCGTGGTTCGTTCTAAGTCAACAGTGACAAGCAGAGTCTCGGTCCGCTCCCAGCCACTGGACAAAGGTCTAGACGCTAAGTCAAACGATGATGAAGGTCTTGAGAACGATGAGAGAGAAGAGCATTTAAGTCGATCGTTGTTGAGAGCAAAACTCGTCTAAGTTGGAACTGGAGTTACTCTACAGTACATGGGGTTTATATATGATTGGAGAACAAGGGAAGCTGTAAAGGGAACGAGGCAGTGACTACCTAAGAAAGGAAATGTGAAGGTAGCTACGAAAGGAGATAGCGTCCAGGCAGTACGATGCACAGTGTAAGGAGAAATGATTGATATGAAACGATATATGAAACAGAAAGGAGCACTTTACTCTGAGCCCCCTAAGATGCTCGGACTCCGAGCTCAGTCCTAGGATTACTAGGACTCCACTCAGAGTCCGAGTTTTTTGAGTAGACCTGAATTTTTGGCAGGAAACTCACCAAAAATTGAGCTCGTACTCCGAGCTCAGTCCTAATGGACTCTGAATTGACTCCGAGACTGAGCTCGGAAGTGCTAGGACTGATGATGCTCAGCACTCGGACTCTGAGCAGTGTGGGGGTAGTCAGTCAGCCTACAGCCATATATAACCAATGTGACAGTGTGACACGTGCAGTCGCGTCGCGCTGCTGTTAATCATCACGTGCACAGTTGACGCGATGTTTAACGTTGTGCACATGACACAAACGTGACTGCTGTGCACCATATCGATCACTCCATCGATTGCCCATCCCACCACCATCCATCGTCAACCCCCATGCCTGTCAACACACGATCAAACCAGCACACCACCGCCACCACAAAAGCAACTAAGAGGAACCGTGCCGCCTCATCTGTATCTGCAAAGGAGACTAAGCGAGCGAGGTGAGTTCCTCCCTCGTCTTCTCAAGCTTGCAACTGACAATTCCAGCAGGAAGACATCAAGTACGCAAGCAAAAGAAGACGCAGCCGCGGCCAACGATAGGCCAAACCCCACCCCGTAAGCTTTTTCTCTCTCTTTTCAATATTTTCGTTCATCGATTACCTCCCTACCCACACCCACACCCTCGTCACGTCAACCGCACCCACACCCACACCCTCGTCACGTCGACCGCGCCGACCGTGCCCACCACTACACCCACCACGCCCACCGCACCCACACCCACACCCTTGTCACGTCGACCACCCCTACCGTGCCCACCACTACACCCTCGTCACGTCGACCGCACCGACCGTGCCCACCACTACACCCACCACACCCTCGTCACGTCGACCGCACCCACACCCACACCCTCATCACGTTGACCGCGCCGACCACACCCACCACTACACCCACCACACCCTCGTCACGTCGACCGCACCGACTGTGCCCACCACTACACCCACCACACCCTCGTCACGTCGACCGCGCCGACCGTGCCCACCACTACACCCACCATGCCGACCACACCCACACCCACACCCACACCCACACCCTTGTCACATCGACCGCACCCACACCCACACCCTCGTCACGTCGACGTGCCCACCACTACACCCTCGTCACGTCAACCGCACCGACCATGCCCACCACTACACCCACCACACCCTCTTCACGTCGACCGCACCAACCGTGCCCACCACTACACCCACCATGCCCACCACGCCGACCGCACCCACTCGTCATGTCGACAACGCCGACCGTGCCCACCACTGCACCCACCACGCCCACCACGCCCACCACGCCTACTGCACCCACCCACCATGCCCACCCACCATGCCCACCATGCCAAATGCGCCCACCCACCATGCCCGCCCACCATGCCCACCACACCAACCTGCCATGCCGACCCACCATGCCGACCCACCACCTGTCATCCCTACTTACCTGCCTGCCCATACTCATCATTATTTATTATATTACTTTATAAAATTATAGAACTGAACAGCTCTTGACTATAAGTGGAGTATCTGTACATCCACCTAAACGTACACCTCCCAGCTCTGTTGTACCTGCTACAACTACAATTCCTGGGCCTGGTCGCCTTCGTCGTTCTGACATGAAGGCTGATGACATAGAGGAACAGAGAGAAGACAGTGAGCAAACTGTGTGTGATAGATAATATCTGCCATTCATAATTATACTGAATAACTATGTCAGACTGATGACAGTGGTCATGGTGATGACAGAGGGAATGAGGAAGGAAGCAATGTTGATGAATCAGTGAGTTATTACTATTGCACTATGTTGACATATCTAAATGTGTGTCAGGATGAGGAGACTGATAAGGATGAGAGGAGTGAAAGTGAAGTTGCAGTCCCAGTAAGTGTGAACTGCTCATGCATATTATTATTTCTAAGCATGAGTTAGGATGAGAATGCTGAGGTGGAAGAAGGACATGAGAATGAAGGCAGGGCTCCTGCTGGAAGTGCACCTGACATTGTTAGTCAATTTTACCTTATGTTGATTTGCTATTAACCAAAAGAAATATCAGCCAGCTGCATTTGACAATGACCAATGTTGAGCAGCAATCATATGTCCGTTAGACATAGTTTGTCTCAGTGGTCGTCACTGTCATGAACGATGAGCTCATATGTCCGTTAGACATAGAGTCATACGTCCGTGATGACAAGAGTATTGTATCACTGTCATAGACAGTGACCAGACACCTCTCCAGGTGTTTTGAGTATTGTATCACTGTCAGAGACAGTGACCAGAGACCTCTCCAGGTCTTACTCTCATAGAGAGGAGATACTCACATGCTGTTAAGCAGGAAAGAGCAACTGAACGTATATTCTCTATCTACAGGTCTTATATACACTTTTAGTGTATGTACATATTTGTGTATAGAACTGTAATTAAATATACGTAAATAAAAGAAAATATAAATGAAAATACCCTCTAAGGGTCAAACTGGTGATAGCCGTGTTGAAGGCTATGCTTAGGGGTATTTGGGGTGAAGGTCGTTCAACAACCAATCCTTACAGGGTGCCTCTAGGATGACTGGAGGCATTATCAGGGGCAATGCCACTGGAAATGTCTTTAGCCTGGCTGATAGTCCTGATCTCATGCCTAGAATTATTCAACCACAGGGCTTGGTGAAGGTTTTCAAGTCCTGCATTGATATTTCCAATGATCAGATTAAACCAAATCTGGTCCTCAAGACACAGGTAACACCCTCCCTTGTAAACATTCTCCAGGACTTGGGTGGCAAGTACTCTCCAGTGAAGAGTAAGTATGGTTCATCTAGATTAATTTTTCAATGTATTTACCACTCCACAGAATATGATCAGAGGATATATGTAAGTGAAGAGGGCAACTGGATTATCAAAGGCAGGTACAAAGATGTTGTTGCAAATGATACAGAGGGGGTTGAGTGGTCCATTGCTAATGGAAAATATGAACTAACAATATGTGCTGTAAGCATCTATAATTCCTACTTTCTATTGGACTCACATACAATGTTTCAGGAGGAAGAAATCAATCCTGCTCTTGGGACTAACAGTGCCAGCCCTTTTATTTCTGTCTCTGGACCATCTAGTTTTTCTGGAGTTTCTGGAGTTTCTGCTACTTCTGGTGCTGGTGGAGTTTCTGTTACTCATGGTGCTGGTGCTATCCCTCTCAGTTGTCCACTGATGAGTTGGTGATCTTTCTTGAAATTGATAAGCACCTGGTTGAGAAGGATGATACTTCCCTAAAGGCATACTACAAAAAGTACAAAGCCTGCATCCAGGCTCAGCACAAGGTTGATGATTTGGCCTCAACTGGCAAATGGCCTGCACAAAAGAAACCAAGCTTCACTGATTTAATCAAACTTTTTGTATCACCCTCTATGTGGCACTCCCATGTCAAGAAGATGTCCAGGGTCCCAATTATCCCCTCATGCAAGAGTGGTTAGAGGGTGGAGAGGATGGAAAGAGTGCCCTGATGACATGGAAGTCTGGGGTTTCACAAAGACAAATTACAACTTTGTGGACTTGATGGCATATTTTGATGGGCAGGACAAGTCAAGGGCTAAGAAAGGAAAAAGTAGTGGGTCTAAGCAGAAGAAGAAGAATGTAGATAAAGGTGAGGAAGTAGCAAGAAGGCTTCAAAGTAAGTTCTCAGGTATTGTGGAGTTGTTTGTAAGCAAATCTTTGTAGTATTGCTCTTATGCCAATTTTCTTATTGTCACTGTGGAACATGCTCCAAGTTGTGCTTGGTTTTGGATCTTCATACTATTCATTCCAGGGGTTGTAGCAACAAATGAACAACCCTTCCCAGAAATACCTTTCTCAACATTCTCCCAGTTTATTGAAAACAATTTCCATCCTGCCATATCCCTTTCAACAGTTCTTATGATCTTGTTTTCAGTGACTGAAAACACTACCCTCCTAAGTCTTCATGCAAGGCAACAAAAACCAGAATATAGAGGGGAAATATCAGGAATGGCTACTGGCTGGATAAAGTGCCTGACTCGTGCAGTATTGCAGCAGGTGAGAGACAAGGGAGACCAACTTTTTTCTGATCAGGTGGACAATGATGAAGATGATGACAACCTTACTGTAAAGGCTAGCCTGAGGCTTGATGCCCTGGCCAAGCTGTTGAAATTATATCCTTATGACAAGAAAGGAAATTTCACAGGAAAGCTTAAACCAGTGGCACTTAATGAGATATCTCCTGTGCATGTCATTTGTCCAGATTCAGTTGTCTGTGAAACAATGAGCTGTAATCCAAGGTCATTACTACAATATACAAAACCAAGGGACATTCCACTTGTAACATTAGTGAAAAAATTTGCATCATACAAACAAGTACCAGTACTCAGTGGATATTGTCCAGATTGCAAGACAGTTTACCATGCAGATCGTGAAAGAATACCAACTGAAACAGCCAACAAGTATGACAGGCTATACTTGAATTCTGCACATATATTAAGATTGGACAGAGCTTATGGGTTGATAGATTATTCACTTCATGTGTCATGAGTGGCATCTATAACTTCCATGCATCAGCAGCCACTTATGCTCAGTTCTGGAACATGGCATTTGGGTCTGTGAATGTGGCAAGAAGACAAATATGGCAGGCATTTATACAAGAATCAATAAGGATGCAAGCTACTGAGTCCAGGCTTAATTTCACAATTGAAGATGGCCTACCAATAGATGATGTTACAAAAGGAGCATTTGAATTTCTGGGAAACAAGGTCTCATTAGTGGATCATTACAGCATAGTTGTAATGAATGCACACAAAAGTACAGGGAGAGGTCTGAGAATATAATGCCTGCAGGTATAGATCCATCAGCTACTGTTGGCATGGAAGATACTGCAATTCCACTTCCATTTCAAACAACCACCATTGAAGACTGTGCTCCTGTAAAAATGGTTGTATTGGATGGTATTGTAATGGGGCACACAGTAAGTCTTAAGACTCAGGTTGCTTATTCATTATTTATGACATGACAAAACAGCATTGTGGTTATCAAAATTGTACAGGTGACTTGTTGAATGCACGTGGTGGTGTATATTGTGCATATCATGAAAACTTATTTGGAAAATTCTGCCATGTTAGTGATTGCCACAATACTAAAATACAAGGTACCCAAGCTTGTGCACATCACCAAGGAAGGTGGCAAAGACATGTCATCAATCACAGAGCCAATGTTTTGGGAGGATATAGAAGGGCAATGAGAAGATCAGATGAGACATGGCCTTGGATGCCTACTTTTGATCAAGCACAACAACCCATGATACTGAAGAGACAGTTGAAAGAAGAAATACAGAACTCTTCACTCCTCCAAGAACATATTGTGTTGAAACAATTTGTGCACCTTGTGGTGTTGTTATTGCATGGGACAAATTTACAAAAGCAGAATCACCTACAAATATATTGAATTTCCTGGAACATGTATATCCAGATGATGAGAGCAGGCCTTCATACATATGTATTGACAAAGCCTGCATGCTGCTTCGTACCAGTGTCTCAAATGGTACATGGGATAGGTGGAAGAATACTAGTAGGTTTATTGTGGACTCATACCACTATGTGAATCATCGTGCAAGTGATTCATTATGTTGTCAGTGGTGCAACCCTGCACCATTGGATGGGTCAGCTCCTAACTTGGTTATTGTGGAGAGAGATGACAATGGGAGGCTTTATTATAAATGTGCATTCAATACACAAGTTTGTGAACAATTGAATGCCTGGTTGGGTGGATTTGATCATATTTTGAGGAGAATGACATCATGGAACTTCAACTGGTTCTTACATAGTATGTTATTCTATCACACAAAACATGTTATTGGAAGGCAAGGTCAAGAAGATGTTGCAGGAAGTTTGGATGAAGATGATGTGTAGATGATCTGTGTACTTGTAGATGATGTATTCATTATTGTATCTACAAATATTAATATTATCTGTTACCTAGGTGTATTTTTTTTTCTTGCCTTGATTTGCCTCTCATAATTTCTCTAATATGCATCTCCCATGGAATAGAACATAGAACTGAACAAATCAAAGGAAGTTGCCCATCAAGCATGGTCCAGAGGAATAACTGGCATGGTAATGTGGCTTTCTGCAATTTTGGACAGGCAGTTGTCTCAGGTTTCTACAGAAAGTCAAGAAACCTGGTTCAGAAGTGGTTTGAACCAGCCCCTTGTGCATATCTCCATCATTACATGGCATAAAAATATAAACTAATCTGCACCTTGTAGATGTGAATCGGGGCTTTCTAATGATGCAATTTTGATGTAATTTGGACGGCTAGTCCCTGAGTTATTGATAAAGTAAGCTGGACAGTGGGCAGTGGAGTGGCCAGAGGTGCTGTGCAGGTAGGGGAAGTCAAGGGTGTGGGGTGAGTTGGGAATGGTGTAGGCAAGTCATTGAAGGTGCAGGTGTGTATTTGGGCTCAGAGTCTGAGTTTAGTCTGAGTTTAGTCTGAGTTCAGTCCGAGTTCAGTCCGAGTTCAGTCCGAGTTCAGCCAGGATTTGGTAGTCACTCGGACTGGGCTCGGACTGAGCTCGGACTGAGCTCGGAGTCTACTCAGATTCCTCAGACTATTCGGACTGGACTCGGATTGTACTTGGAGTCCTCGGACTCAGCTCGGATTCCACTCGGACAAGGGGGGGAGTGTAAACTGCTGACAGAAAGATGAAACGAAGGAGAAACTGTAACACCTCCATAGCCAGACTTGCCCAGACCCCTATGCCTAGACCTTCGTACAGCCACCCATGGCTTACCTAACTGGTCCTTCCATAATGGATCTCCCCAAGCCCCTATGTGTATTGGTATCATGTCCAGTGTCTGTAGGCCTCCAGATAAAATATAGAAAAATACAAGAAAATACATAGAGTTGTAACATGATCCCCCCCTTAAGGCTTCACGTCCCAGGAAGCCACGCGTGCCATAAAATCATTTTGAGTTCCTAACGAACTCATGCTGCACATCTTCTTTGGCATATACATTGTGCCAGTCACCTTTCCAGCGCTGCCAATTTCATTTGAGCTTTCTAGGTATTTGCGCTCAAACTTGCCATCCTCCCACCCATACAGCCGTTTTGCGATTGGGATTGCTGTGTGATTCTGCCATTTTCGGAAACTAGCACTTATGTCGCGCACATTGACCATCCGCCAGGGCACACTAGGATTTGCCTTGTGGAATTTCTGAACTTCCTTTTTGGTGTTACCCAAATTTTCCGCTGGTTCCCAGGTTGATTCCTTGACAGGGTAATTTTTCCACTTGACAAGGTATTCCAAACGTCCACTGCCACGCCCACTGACGCAACTGTCTATGACTTCTTCTACCTCATATTCATCATCTTGTGACTCCTCCACCATCTGCGCTTCCTTGCATGAGGCCACTTTTTCCTTTTGTCCAGGGAATACTGGTTCTTTATACAGTTTTAGGTGGATTTCATTGAATATGTTGTAAATTTTCCAGGACACTGGAATTTTCAACTGGTACACTGATTGCCCTATTTTCTTAACAACCTCCAGTGGTCCCACAAACTTGCTGTCCAGTTTCTTTGTGATGTGCAGGGTAGGCAGGTTGGTGGCGCTCAGGTAAACTTTGTCGCCGGGGTGGTACTGGCGTGCAGGAGCTTTAGACTTGTTGTATTTTCGTTTCATGGTCTCGGCCACTCTTTCGAGCACTGCGATGGCATTGGCGTGAATTCCTTGTACCTGTTTTGCTAAATCCTCGACTGCTACCACTTTTGGGACGTAAGTCGGATTTAATGCGCCACAGCCAGCCAGTCACTCCAATTATTTTGTTGGTGATTGACGAACATCATGAGGAACTCCTTAACCGTCTGATTGACATGCTCTGTTTGTCCGTCCGTCTGTGGGTGATATGCTGTGGAGTGGTTGGCTTTGATCCCCAACATGCTGTATAGATTGTCCATGAATTTGGACACAAACTGCGGTCCTTGGTTGCTAATAATCTTTTTTGGCAAACCGTGTTCTCTGAATACGTTATCCCAGAAGAGCGTGGCAACTCCTTGTGATGTAACAGTGGATGTTGTTGGTAGGAAATATGACTTTTTTGTAAATCGATCCACAATGACCAGGATCATGTCATTTCCTTTAGACTCCGGAAGTGGTCCAATTAAATCCATGGAGATAATCTCCCATGGCGCCTCTGGTACCTCATTAGGGTGTAATGGTGCCGCTCTTGCCTGTCAATCCGGTTTAACCTTTTGGCAGGTTTCACATCCTGCGATGTAGTTCTGTATGTCCTTATGCATCTGCAGCCACCAAAAGTCCCTAGTTACAAGTTCAACCGTTTTATCTATTCTGGGGATGTCCCCAGGAGTGATAGATTGCCAATAAGAATTCGCGTGTATGTATATTTGCAGGCACGTAAATCCGGCCTTTCCATTCTACTAGTCCCTTGACAATCTTAAAATCCTTGCTGTTTTTGTCAAGCCCCCTTCCGTACTTGTGTCTCCCATTGTCGATTAGGAATCTTCCAAATATCTTTAATAATGTCCTCAATGGCCCTATCATCATTGTAGACTCGAACAAATAGATTGTCTTTGAGCAGGATGACTCCTTCGTTATCTGGGCCTCCAGGATGGTGATCTGTCCTTTGTGACAAAATGTCTGCTTTGGAATTTGACTTCCCTGAGTGGTGTTTGATAATGAAATTGTACTCCTGCAAATCTGTGACCCACTGCGCTTGTTGTCGATTAAGATTTTGTGGTTTCCAGAAGTATGTCAGATTCTGATGATCCGTTAATACTTCAATGATCTCCTTGGCACCTTTGAGATAGTGTGACCACTCGTAGAAGGCGTGCATTACGGTGAGCATTTCCTTATTGTAAATTTCATAGTTCCGCTCTGCGTCGTTTAAGGCTTTTGAAATGAATGCAACTGGTCTCCACAATTGATCCTTTCCTTGCTGTGACAAAATTCCGCCAATCACAAAATCTGATGTGTCTACCTCAATGCAAAATTGACCCTCATTGTCAGGAATTTTGAGTACAACCTCCCTCACCACAAGGTCTTTCAGTCCCTGAAAGGCTGAGTCTTGGAGTTTGGTCCAGAGCCAGTCATTATTCCCAGTTAACTTGGTCAACGGCTTCGCCATTGATGCAAAACCTTCCACAAAGCACCAGTAAAAGTTCACAAAACCCAGGAACTGCTGCAATTCCTGTTTACAGGTTGGTGTCAGCCATTCTGTGATTGCTTTAACTTTGCTGGTCTCCATTTGAATAGAATCTTCACTAATAACAAGTCCCAGAAAATCAATTTCTGGTTGATCGAACCAACATTTTTCCGGTTTTAATGATAACTTATGATTTTCCAGTTTTGCTAGGATATGGTTGACATGTTTGGTATGTTCCTCCTTTGTAGATGAGAACACCAATATATCATTCATATAGATAACCACCCATCCTTCTGCAATTTCTTGTCGAAAGATGTCATTCATCATTGTTTGGAATGTTGCTGGAGAATTCGTTAAACCAAAGAACATAACTAATGGTTCAAAAAGGCCCCTGTTGGTCCTGAATGCTGCTTTCCACTCATCGCCCTGTTTAATTCGGACGTTATTATACCCCCAACAGATATCCATTTTGGAAAATATCTTGGCTCTGGACAACTTGTCCACTAATTCCCCAATGAGTGGTAGCAGATCTCGATTTTTGATGGTCATTTCATTTAGTCATTGGTAGTCCTGTACTGGTCGTAGTTTCCCATCCTTTTTCTTTACAAAGAAGAAGGGAGACGCCATGGGAGATTTACTTGGTTGAATTTGTCCTGATTCCAAGTTTTCCTTTAGAAATTCATCCAACTGTGCCTGTTCATCCTGATTGAGTGGATATATTTTGCAGTCCACTGGTTTAGCTCCAGGTATCAATTCTATGGCATGATCCCATGGTCGTCAGGGTGGTAATTTGTCAAAAGTTTCCTTTTCGAAAACTTTCCAATGTCCTTAGTAGTGCTTGGGCACGACTTCTTCTAGTGTACACTTTTGGGCGGTTTCAGACTCCTTGGCGGCTATCTTAGTCGCTACTGATTGTAATCATAGCTCGGGTTCTCCAATTTCAATGGCCAATAATCGCTCTCCGTCCTGTAATTTCTCTATCAGATCTGATTCATCTTCAGGTTCATCTACCTGAGATGCTGTCCAACACGTTCCTGGACATCTCGTAAATCGAACCTCTTTTCGTTTCCAATCAATGGCTGGGTTATGGTGTTTTAACCAGTCATGACCTAAGAACAGATCCGTTTTTCCTAACCGTGCCATGCTGCATTCAATTATTTCTTCATGATCCCCAATTTGCAGCTTGAATTGTGTCATGTATTCGATGCTTCCCATTGAGTTCCGGGATCCATCCACATTGTAGACTGGTAACAGCTTTATCAGCCATCGTTTATTTAATTTGTGTTGTTCCACAAATTCCTCATTAACACAAGAGCCTGTGCATCCTGAGTCTACTAACGCTAATACGTTGATTGTTTCACCTGTGTCCATTGTTGTAAGCACACAGTGTAAATCAATTTCTTGTTTCCCTGTTGCATGGACCAACTGTTGCCATAGTTGTGTCAGGTTCCACAAGGCCTCCTGTTCTGATAATTTGTTGAGGTCATTTACCAGCTTGGCATTGACCTTGTTGATTCATTTAGTTGGCACCCATTCTTTCAAACAACGAACTGCATTTTCATTATCTTCCTGCCAGATTCATCTCAACACCCACTCAGGGGTCCATGGGTTCAACTGATTTGTTTTGACACTCACACTTAAGTTTCATATCTGGTGAATGAGAGGAGAACATTCATATAACAATTCTGGTAATTGTACACAAGAATCGTTGTCCGATACAGAAACTCTATTAGCCAGCAGCGCGGAGCACGTGCCTACTGGCTGTCTCCAAAACCCTTCTCTGTTAGGACTAATCCCACACAACCACAGGTCTCACAGAGAGAGGGGAGAGAAAGAGTGTATTTGACACAATAGACCAGTAAGCTGGGTAAGAGCAAACTATCTAGAGTCTTAGGACTCCTACCTACAGATACGCCCTCCTTATATACCTTTAGCCATGGTCTGTGCACACAGACTACACTGCCTCCAAGGCTGTGCACACACAGCAACAGTCTAGACCCCTCCATAGCCAGACTTGTCCGGACCCCTATGCCTAGACCTTTGTACAGCCACCCATGGCTTACCTAACCGGTCCTTCCATAACGGATCCCCTCAAGCCCCTATGCGTATTGGTATACCTTCCAGCATCCGTAGGCCTCCAGATAAAATATAGAAAAATAAGAGAAAATGTCCAGAGTCGTAACATGACCCCCCCCTTAAGGCTTCACGTCCCAGGAAGCCACACGTGTCGTAAAATTCATTTTGAGTTTCTAACAAATTTATGCCACACATCTTCTTCAGCATGTATGTTGCGACAGTCGCCTTTCCACCATTGCCAATTTTGTTTGAGCTTTTCTAGGTATTCGCGCTCACACTTGCCATCCTCCCCACCCATACAACCACTTTGCGATAGGAATTGCAGTATGATTCTGCCATTTCCGGAAACTAACGCTAATATCGCGCACATTGACCATTTGCTGGGGCACACTGGGATTTGCTTTGTGGAATTTCTGGACCTCCTTTTTTGCGTTACCCAAGTTTTCTGCCGGTTCCCAGGTTGACTCCTCGACAGGGTAATTTTTCCACTTGACGAGGTACTCCAGGTGTCCACTGCCGCGCCCACTGACGCGGCTGTCCATAACTTCTTCTACTTCGTATTCATCTTGTGACTCTTCCACCATCTGCGCTTCTTTGTGCGAGGCCGCTTTTTCCTTTTGACCAGGAAATACTGGTTCTTTATATGGTTTGAGGTGGACTTCATTGAATATGTTGTAAAATTTCCAGGATGCTGGAATTTTCAACTGATACGCCGATTGCCCTATTTTTTTAACAACCTCCAGGGGTCCCACAAACTTGCTGTCTAGTTTCTTTGTGACACGCAATGTAGGGAGATTAGCGGTGCTCAGATAGACTTTGTCACCAGGCTGGTACTGGCGCGCAGGGGCTTTAGACTCGTCATATTTCCGCTTCATAGTTTCTGTGGCTTTTTCCAAGGTGGCAGTGGCATTGGCGTGAATACCCTCAACCTGCTTGGCTAAATCCTTGACTGCTATCACTTTTGGAACATATGTCAGGTTCAACCCCTTGTACGGATGTCGCCCATAATTCATGAAAAAGGGGGGAATACCCTGTCGCTGAATGTGTTTGATCATTGTGGCAAAATTGCGCCATGGCTAGCCAATCGCTCCAATTGTTTTGCCGATGGTTAACGAACATTGTTAGGAACTCTTTGACTGTCTGGTTGACGCATTCCGTTTGTCCATCTGTTTGCGGGTGGTATGCCGTTGAGCGGTTTGCTTTAATCCCAAGCATCCCATATAAGTCGTCCATAAATTTGGACACAAACTGTGGTCCCCAGTCGCTGATAACCTTCTTGGGCAATCTGTGTTCCCTAAAAACATTGTCCCGGAATAACATGGCGACTCCCTGCAAAGTAACAGTCAATGTTGTTGGCAAGAAATATGATTTTTTGGTGAATCAATCCACAATGACTAGAATCATGTCATTTCCCTTGGATTCCGGAAGTGGACCAATTAAATCCATTGATATAATTTCCTAAGGCACCTTGGGTATTTCATTTGGATGAAGTGGGGCTGCTCGTGCTTGCCTGTTGGGTTTGACCTTTTGACAGGTTTTGCATCCAGCAATGTAGTTCTGGATGTCCTTTCTCATCTGTGGCCACCAAAAATCCCTTGTCACTAATTCAACCATTTTGTCTATTCCTGGATGTCCCCATGAGTGATAAATTGCCAACAGGGATTCATGAGTGTGTATATTTGCCAGTACGTATACCCTGCCTTTCCATTCCACCAGTCCATTAACAACCTTAAAATCTCTGCTATTGTTGTCTAGCCCTTTTCGAACCTGGGTCTCCCATTGACAGTTCAGGATTTTCCAAATGTCCTTAACGATGTCTTTGATGGCCCTATCATCATTGTAAACTCGGACAAACAAATCGTCCTTGAGCAAAATGACCCCCCTCGTTATCTGGGCCTCCTGGGTGATGATCTGTTCATCGAGACAGAATGTCTGCTTTGGAGTTTGATTTCCCTGACCAATGCTTAATGATGAAGCTGTACTCTTGCAGATCCGTGACCCATCGCACTTGTCGCTGATTAAGATTCTGCGGTTTCCGGAAGTATGTTAAGTTCTGATGATCCGTCAAAACTTCCACTATTTCCTTAGCACCTTTGAGATAGTGTGACCACTCGTAAAAGGCGTGCATTACTGCGAGCATCTCTTTGTCGTAAATTTTGTAGTTTCGTTCTGCATCGTTCAGCGCTTTGGAAATGAAGGCCACCGGTCTCCAGGATTCGTCCTTGCCTTTCTGTGACAAAATTCCGCCAATTGCAAAATCTGAGGTGTCAACTTCAATACAAAATTGACCTTCATCATCAGGAATTTTGAGTACAACCTCCCTCACCACAAGGTCTTTCAGTCCCTGAAAGGCTGCGTCTTGTAGTTCAGTCCAGAGCCACTCATCCTTCCCTGTCAACTTTGTCAATGGTTTTGCAGTTGACATGAATCCTTCCACAAATTGTTGGTAAAAATTTACAAAGCCCAAGAACTGCTGCAGTTCCTGTTTACAGGTTGGTGTCAGCCATTCTGCAAAAGCTTTAACCTTACCCGTCTCAATTCGAATGGAGTCCTTGCTGATAACCAACCCCAGAAAATCAATTTCTCGCCAATCAAACCAACATTTTTCCGGTTTTAATGATAGCTTGTGGTTTTCTAACTTTGCTAGTATATGATTAACATGTTTGGTGTGTTCCTCTTGCATAGATGAGAACACCAGTATATCGTCCATGTATATAACCACCCAGCCTTCTGTGACCTCTTGTTGGAATATGTCATTCATCATTGTTTGAAAAGTTGCCAGGGAGTTCGTTAATCCAAAAAACATAACCAGCGGTTCAAAAAGGCCTCTGTTGGTTCTGAAGGCTGCTTTCCATTCATCACCCTCCTTAATGCGAACATTGTTGTATCCCCAACAGATATCCATTTTAGAGAATATCTTTGCTTTGGATAACTTGTCTACTAATTCGCCGATAAGGGGTAGTGGGTATCGGTTTTTTATTGTCATCTCGTTTAACCATCGGTAATCTTGTACTGGTCGTAATTTTCCATCCTTTTTCTTTATAAAGAAGAAGGGGGATGCCATAGGCGACTTGCTGGGTTGAATCTGTCCAGACTCAAGGTTCTCTTTCAGGAACTCATCCAGCTGCGCCTGTTCATCTCGGTTAAGTGGATAAATTTTGCAATCCACTGGTTTTGATCCCAGTATAAGTTCTATTGTGTGATCCCATGGTCGTCTTGGTGGTAGTTTGTCAAAGGTCTCTTTTTTAAAGACCTTCCGGTGTCCCAAGTAGTGTTTGGGTACTACTTCCTCCAAAGTACGCTTTTGAGCGGCTTCTGATTCCTTGATGGCTATATTGGTTGCTACCAATCGTAATCGTAGCTCGGGTTCTCCAATTTCAATGGCCCATAATCGTTCGCCTTCCTCCAGTTGTTCCATTGGATCTGACTCATCCTCTGGTTCTTCTACCTGTGACGCCATCCAACAGGTTCCTGGACATCAAGTGAATCAAACTTCTTTTCATTTCCAGTCAATAGCTGGATTATAGTGCTTAAGCCAATCGTGACCCAGGAATAAATTGGTCTTCCCTAAGCGCGCCACGCTGCATTCGATTATTTCTTCATGATCCCGAATTCGCAGCTTGAATTGTGTCATGTATTCAATGCTTCCCATTGAATTCTGGGACCCATCCGCATTGTAGACTGGTAACGGTTTTATCAACTGTCGTTTATTTAATTTGTGTTGTTCCACAAATTCCTTGTTGATACAAGAGCCTGTGCATCCTGAATCCACTAGTGCTAATACATTGATTGTTTTGCCCATGTCCATCGTCGTTAGTACACAATGCAGATCCACTTCTTGTTTTCCTGTGGCATGAACTAGTTGTTGTTGCAATTGCGTCAAGTTCCACAGCGCCTCTTGTTCCAATAATTTATTGAGGTCATTTACCAACTTAGCATTGACCTCATTTATTCGTTTAGTTGGTACCCATTCTTTTAAGCAACGAACTGCAGTTTCATTATCTTCCTGCCAGATTCATCTTAATACTCACTCAGGGGTCCAAGGGATCAACCGATTTGTTTTTATGCTCACACTTAAGTTTTGTATCCGATGAATGAGAGGAGAACATTCATATAACAATTCTGGTAACTGTACACAAGAATCATCGTCCAAAACAGAAACTTTATTAGCCAGCAGTGCAGAGTGCATGCCTACTGGCTGTCGCCAAAACCCTTTTCCTTTCCCCATTCTCTCCACTGCTGCTCCATGAGCTCTTCTATCTTTATTTCTCTAACATGGCCTTTTCCCTTCTCAGTCCGTGTGTATTTCTTCAGTTCCTTGCATTCTCTTGCACAGTGACCTTTCTTTCCGCAATTAAAACATGTGCCTGGTGCACATTTGACCTTGTCCACATCCATTGCATTGGAATCATGAGTCGATGTCAATGCTTGAGCTGGCTTATAAGTCCGTGACGTCGGTTGTGACTTGGGGTAATCCTCCTTAAATGGTGTCTTTTTCTGTCAATCACCATATGCATCTTGAGCCCATCGATATGCTCTTGCTAACTCTGTGACCCTTTCCATTATGTGCTCTAGCGTATCTCCTTCATCTAGATCTCCAACCCAGATCAATTCAAACCCTAGGTTTGGATTTAGTCCTTTCTGGAAATGATCCTTGGCAGTGCTGGCATTCCATCCTGTTAGTGGTAACAAGGCCTTGAACTCGATGACGCAATCCTCTATTGCTCGACTCCCTTGTTGGAGTTTTTGGATTTGTTCTACAGCGTGTTCCCAGGTTTCTTTTGACATAAAGAAATCGTGCATCTGCTGTTTGAGATCTGCCCATCCCAAGAAGGGAGGCTTCAGGGTCTGAGGATTACGTTGATAATGTGCAGCAACTCCTATTGAGGCAGGGACAAAATGTCCTTCCCTCCATTCCTGATAGCTTAATCTTGATGACCAGCCTTCCTCAGCTACTTTTTGATTAAAGTCGGTATCACTATCGATTTTCTCCTTTAGTTTGACTGCGGCCCATGTGCCTGCTCGATCGCCCTTTCCTTTCCTAATTCGTCCCAACATAATGTATATACACCTTCCATAATCAGTTTCATGTGCCAATTCAAAGTACACGTCCATAGCTCGGCACCATGTGTCCACCTGCGCTGGATCTCCTTTGTAATGATCCAGTAGTTCTAATTTTACCAGCGATCTGCTTACTGGAGGAGGGCAAGTATTTTGATATTTGGTTACCGCCTGCTGCACTAAGTTTCCCATATGTGCTGCCATTTGGGTAGTCCCTGCAGTCCATGCATCAATCTGATCATCACGTTCTGCTACCTGCTGAGGTGTCGATCCAGTTTCCACAGACAGTGGTTCTGGTCTTGCTGCAGCATTTGGACCAAAATAATAGTTATATTGGTTGATCGCCGAATGCAGGTATGCAGTCATTGAGTCTGACCATCCGAATCCTATTTCTATGTGTCCGAGATCTCCATTTACGATAGCTTGGATCATGGGCCATCCATTTGTCCCATTATCACTGGTTCGCACATGGAATCCCACCCATTTATTTTGACAGACTACTTGGAATTTTATGAGCTGGTCTGATCAATAAGCTGGATCGATTTGGTTTACCCAATGTGCAGTAGGGAATGCGGGCCATTCAAACCAATTCCATAGTTCTTCCTTGAACAGGACTAGGTAACAGTACCCAGGTATGGCAGGTGTCATACAATCAAAGATCTTGACCACACTTTGCACCTGTTGTTGGAAGCGCCTGTTTGGGTGGTTTCCAGGGAGATTAAACCTTATTCGACGAATCTCTTGACTCAAGAATCTTGTCAGGTTGTCATTCCGTGATGCGCCCATGGTGTATTGTCCAAATCCGTTTCCTTGCAACTGGTACATTTCTTCCCAGCCATGCATTCCTCGTGCGCAAGATGAAATGTGAACTCACTCAAGTTCATGCATCATCGTGGTTTCAATGATGGCAGTACTTTCTCGATATGCTGGTTGCCATGACAGAATCTTGTTAATAGTGGGAAACGCTGGCCAATGAAAGGAATCCCAGTAACATGGCTTGATTAAAATCAGGTAACAATACCCAGGAATTCGGTTGTGCAGTAAGGCGACTCGGGGCCTTTTGAAATATTGGTCCAAGTCTGCATCCCATTCAATTGCTCCCATATGTTTGTGATCATGACCAGATTGTACTAACAATGCGATCATATCCCAACCCTTTGGTCCTTTTGGAACTCGTTCGATATGGTAACAGTCATTGTACCCATATGTGCATCGTATGTTCACACAACCGTGAGTGTTGCAGAGATTATAATCCCACGAGTTGATTTCTTGAATCTGTGGAAATGCTGGCCACTCGTACATGTCCCAAAACTGATTCTTTATTAATATGAGGTAGCAATATCCAGGTACATCTGGATGCAATGCGTGTTTTGTATGAGCAGGACGTGGGTACGGGTAAGGAATTGCTATTTCCTTTTCAACTTCCTGTTTCCAGTTGTTGATCGTCCTTTACTTTTCCTCATTGAACCCCTGTTTGGGTTCAGTGTCCGCGGATAGCCAATCTGCTGCGCAAGGGATGGTACCATTGTACCAGTTGGCGTCTGCCCCTGCGGTTCTGGTTAGCGACTTGCTAGGTCCAGAATGGACAGTTACCGCTTGGGCATATGACATGGGTGCTGACATTGAGCGCACCGCTGATGATTGTCCTGCGACCCAGGACTGAATTGTGGAGGCTCATGCCTTCCCTTTCTTGGACTCTTTTTGTCCGCCAAATTGGGCAAACTTATTGTACTTGCTGCCACCTTCCATGAGTTTCATGTCCTTCCAAGTATAGGACTCATCTTCATGTGGGCGTAGTGCAGCTTGTTTGATGACATGAAACATGTCATTCTTGTGGTGGTCCTGAATACCAAACTTGATGGTCTCATCACGCATCTCTGGTTCCCAGGACAAGATCTGTGTTACAGTTGGCCAGGCAGGCCAATCGAACATGTGGTAAAATTCTTTCTTGAACAGGTACATGTAACAGTACCCGCTCCTTTGCCATAGCTTTTCTTCGTGAATGTCCGTGACAGGTGCACTTGGTAGTTTTGGACAAACTAGGGTGTTAACCCAGTTCTCCGTGTATGTGATATCTTCCCCAACGAGTTTGAGGAAGTCTGCGAGTCCCAGCAGGGGTGATGTGCCAGGATCATTCTTCATGACGAGCAGGGATACCAAAAATGGCATATTGTACCTTGTAGGCATTTCTTTCCTTTTCAGGCATGCCTTCATGTATGGGTCGGGTTGTTTCCCGTCCAACTGTTCCTGGTTCGCGATCTCTGTGGTCGCCCTGTTATAGCTACAGGTTTTGATATTCCTGTTTTCAGTGTGCATTAGTCGGTTTTGCTCCTTGGCTGACAAGACCAATCGGTTGTGTCGTAATGTAATGATTTTCCAGCCCATCAACAAGAGCTGGATGTTTGACCGCGTGTCAAACAGACGTTGTCAGATCTCCGATTTGGGATCCATATCATGTAGCAGCCCCTCCAGGGTCTGCCTGTCCTTCTCCATTTGTGTGAGCTCTTGCTCGACCCGTTTCTGATATCTCTGTTCGTCCTGGCACTGCCTGAGGAGTTCTTCCCAGGCTTCCTCCTGAATGCAGAGGGATTCTTGTTCCTGCTGCCACAGCTGGAACTCATAGTGTCATTGCTGGAGTTGACGCTCTTGATGTTGCGCCTTGTGCCATGTGTAATAAGCCCATACATGGGCGTCACATTGTCTGTTGTCAGTGATAACTGCGACTGACCAAGTGATTTCTTCTGTGCACTCCTGCGCCCATTCAATTCCAAATTGTTTACCAGCCTGCATGAGAGTGAGGCCAGTGCAGGGGATGATGTAGTTGAAAAGAGATGCCATGTTTGTGTCCCTTATTGTTGCCTAGACCTTTTAAGTAAAAAGGTTGTTGACTCTTCTTCTATATCCGCACTTCCCAATGCAGATATTCTTTGATGTGGTCAATAACACACCCACACTCAATTCTTCGATTTAGTTCCACCAAATGACCTAATAGCATGGTGCCTGGGGCTTCACTCGAGTGTCCTTGTGCTCAGATCATTAGATCCAATACGTAATTGGTATCTCAAGACTGTTCTCCTTGCTACATGGCACGCTACCAGATTGCTTTCGCTTGTTCCTGAGCTTTTCCAAGACAAACAGTGTATTCTGCTGACCAGTGCCTGCCCACACTTTCAATCACATGGAGATACTCTCGTCCGAATGCCTTTTGTAGACAGTAACCTTTTGGTAGTAGTCCCTGATGATGATCAAGGAGTCTATCTGCTGTTGACGTCGATGGTGATCCTCAAGAGCTGCTCAGTGGTCACATGGTGTAACGTGCACTGAGGTCAGTCGCACAGGCTTGAGGGAACTCATCTAGAATGCGCACAACAGCGAGCAAGAGATGCCTGAGGTGGTTGTTAATGACAGCGAGAGGTGTGGTAGTAAAGACTCTAGATTATGTTAGGACTAATCCCACACAACCACAGGTCTCACAGAGAGAGGGAGAGAAAGAGTGTATTTGACACAATAGACCAGTAAGCTGGGTAAGAGCAAACTATCTAGAGTCTTAGGATTCCTACCTATGGATACGCCCTCCTTATATACCTTTAGCCATGGTCTGTGCGCACAGACTACACTGCCTCCAAGGCTGTGCATGCGCAGCAACAGTCTAGACCCCTCCATAGCCAGACTTGTCCGGACCCCTATGCCTAGACCTTTGTACAGCCACCCATGGCTTACCTAACCAGTCCTTCCATAATGGATCCCCTCAAGCCCCTATGCGTATTGGTATACCTTCCAGCGTCCGTAGGCCTCCAGATAAAATATAGAAAAATAAGAGAAAATGTCCAGAGTTGTAACATTCTCCTTTCCCCATTCCTTCCATTGCTCCTCAGTGAGCTCTTCAATCTTTATCTCCCTAACACGGCCTTTTCCTTTCTCGTTCCGTGTGTATTTCTTTCAGTACTTTACACTCCCCCCCCTTTCCGTGTGGATTCCATGTGGAATGGGGTGTCATTACATTAAAATGTAATAAATGACTTGGCTTACATAAGCATTCCGTGCGGAATCCACAAGGAATATGCATGGAATGATTCCATGTGGAATCTATTACAACAACAAGTAACAAATAAATGCTTATGACTAACTACAAAACAGTCTGTGACTGGAGGAGCCTAGACCAAGTTTCATTTCATTTATACAGGTACATTTTGTTACAATAATCAGATCATTACAGTCAATTGTTTGTTACTATCAATCATCACAGCCAACTACCCACTACTATCACCATCACCACTACTCACTATCATTACTGTCAGATTCACTACTTTCAGTATAATTCTGCATGTTTTCCTGCCTTTGCAAAACCTTGACAGTATGATAGGATATCATTGTGTGCAGGAACCAATCAAAATTTTCAGGTGTCATCCTTCTTAGTATTAATTAAAATCCACCTAGCCATGCATTTAATTGCTCACAAGCCTGAGTATTAAATGCATGCCTCTGATAGGGCTCTCCATTATTATTGGTACCTGTGACAACTAGGTTTGGTGCTAAACCATTTGATGGGGATGGGTTGCACCATTTGCGGCAAAGAGCATCTGTTGCACGATGGTTTGTGTAGTGATATGAGTCAACAATAAACCTGCTTGTCTGTCTCCATCTCTCCCAACTGTCATTGGCAATACTAGATCGCAACACAAGGCAAGCATTATCAATACAAATATAGTCTGGTCTTGAGTCATCACTTGGATACACATGTTCTAAGAAGTCCAAGATATTGGTTGGTGACTCAGACTTTGCAAATTTGGCCCATGCCACAACAACCCCACATGGAGTACATATGGTTTCAACACAGTAGTATCTAGATGGCACAGAGGCATCTTTGTTGCTACTTGTGCCAGTTTCCACATCATGTGGCTGTTGCATCTGTTGATTGGCTTGCATCCATGGCCAAGTATCATCTGACCGCCTAATTGCCCTTTTATATCCATCCAGGTTCCTCTGCCTGTGGTTTCTCATATATCTGTCCCACTTTCCCTGGTGATGCTGACAGGCCAAAGTGCCCTGGACCTTCATGTTTGAGCAGTTAGCAACATGACACACTGCTCCATACATATCTTCATGTAATGCACAATATACTCCTCCATGAGCATTCAGCAACTTGGATGTGCAGTCTTTATATGCACATATTGTATGGCCTATTACAATTCCATCCAATACAACCATTTTTACTGGAGATGCACTTGCTTGGACTGCACCTCCAACACTCCTGTACTCCTGTGTGCATTCACTACAGGCATGCCCATTGGCTGCCCTAATCAAACCACCTTCTCCCAGTACTTGATAGGCTTCCTTTGTCACTTCATCAATGGCTAGATTGTCTCTCATACTCAAGTCAAGGTCAGACATGGACCCCATGAATCTTATTGACTCCTGAACAAAAGCATGCCATACTTGTCTGTGGCTCACTTTACCAGAGGATGTCACTTTATTGCTAAAGACATCATTCCAGAATGCTGTATATGCTGCAGTGGATGCATGAAAGTTATATACACCATTCATAACTGCAGATGTAAACTGTCGATCAACCCATAAATTGTGACCAATCTTTATGTATTTTGCTGAGTTGAGGTACACTCTATCATACTGGGGTGGTTGATTTGAAGGTGTACGCTCATGATCTGCATAGTATGTTGTCTTGCAATGCTGACAATGCCCAGATAATACTTGCACATCTTCATAAACACCAAAGTCTTTGACTAAAGTGACCAAAGGTATGTCTCTTATCTTTGTAGACATAGGAAGAGAATGTGGTTTGCATGTATTTGTCTCACATACAACAGCTTCTGGACATATAACATGGATAGGTTGTATGTCTTTGTGTGAGATGGGCTTCAGCTTGCCAGTAAAACACTCCCCCCCCCAAACGAGTGGAATCCGAGCTCAGTCTGAGGACTCCGAGTAGAATCCGAGTCCAGTCCGAGGAAGTGATAAAAAGTGATAAAATCTGAGTAGACTCTGAGTTCAATCCGAGCTCAGTCCGAGTTGGGAACTTTTACCATTCAATCCGAGCTGAACTCGGAGTGAGCTTGTACTCCGAGCTCAATCCAAGCCCATTCTTAACTAACTGTCCCAATGCAGTATCACATTAAGTTGCCTATATCTCCATGATAACACCTTCAAATTACATTATTCTTGATTCCCTGTGTAGCCTCTACTTTGGTTAATATTATTTGCACTGATTGTTTGGCCTTGTTTGGCCTAGATAGAATTCTGTGTTACCAGCAAGAAAAATCATCTATTTGACTATATCTACACAGAAACACCTTCAAATTACATAATTCTTTATTCAGTATGTACCCCTACTTATGCTCATAATTTCTATATATACACTTTGGCTTTTTTTGAGCTTCATGTTATTCTATGCTATTAACAAACAAAAGACATTAAATTGGCCATATCTCCATTGCAACAGTTCAAATTACATAATTTTAAAAGAAAAGTGTAACCTGTATATAAGATAAGTTGTAATTAACTGTATCACTACATATCATCAGCTGAATCCCTCTCATCCTTATCAATATTCACCCTTGCTTTCTGATTACTTGCTTTGTGTGATAATAAAGCATGGTATGTAAGAACCAGTTAAAATTCCCAGATTTCATTCTCCTCAAGATATTATCAAAGCCACCCAACCAAGCATTCAATTGTTCACAGGCTTGTGTATTAAATGCACACTTGAGGTAAGGCTGCCCTTTTGCATCTATTGCCACAATTACCAGGTTGGGAGCTGATCCATCCAATGGTGCAGGATTGCACCATGTATGACATAACTGATCTGATGCACGATGATTGACATAATGATAAGAGTCAACAATGAATCTGCTTGTATTTTTCCAGCTTTCCCATAAGCCACTGTTAACACACCTCTTGAGTACCAAGCAAGCCTTGTCAATACATATATATGAAGGTCTGCTTTCAACACTTGGATATACCAGATTGAGGAAGTTCAATATGTTTCTTGGTGATTCAGAATTTGAAAACTTTGCCCATGCTATTACAACACCACATGGTGCACAGATAGTCTCAACACAGTAAGTTCTTGGAGGTGTGAAGAGTTCCTCATGTGTCACCTGATCTTCCTCCTCCCCCTCCTCAGTATCATGTGCCTGTTGTGAAGGAGCAAAAGCTGACATCCAAGGCATTGTCTGATCTGCTCTTCTCATGGCCCTTCTATATCCTCCCAGTACATTAGTCTTATGATTGATGACATGCCTTTGCCACCTGTCCATATGCTGCTCACAGGCTTGAGTGCCTTGGATCTTTACATTGGTGCAACCACCAACATGGCAAACCCTTCCAACTAGATTTTCATGAAAAGCACAGTATACTCCACCACAAGCATTTAACAAGTCTGAAATGCAACTTTCATATCCACAATACTGGAAGAGAACTTGAATGCCAATTAATAGGCCTGGATAAAAAAACTTACTGTATGTCCTGTTATAATTCCATCCATGACAATCATTTTCACAGGTGCACAATCCTCAATGATGTTACTCCGAAATGTTTGTGCAATACCTGCATCCTCCATGCCAACAATAGCTGATGGATCAATTCTACCTGTGCCAAAAGCAGACTGCTCCTGTACTTTTGTGTACACTCATCACAACTGTGTTGAATTGATCCTTGAATAACACCACCATTCCCTAGAAGGTGGAAAGCCTGTCTTGTTACTTCATCTATTGGCAGCCCATCTTCTAGTGTGAAGTTTAGGTTAGATGCTGCAGCCTGAACACGTAATGATTCTTGTACAAATGCATGCCATATCTGCCTTCTTGTCAATTCTTTTTCGGGCCTAAATGACATGTTCCAAAATTCTGCATAAGTGGCTGTTGATGCATGGAAGTTATAAATGCCACTCATGACAGTTGAAGTAAAGTGTCTGTCAACCCATAGACTCTGTCCAATTTTTATGTATGTAGCAGAGTTTAGGTAGACTCTGTCATGCCTGTTGTGTATTGGATTGGGTACTGATTCATGATCAGTATAGTAGACTGTCTTGCAATCTGGACATTGACCACTGAGTACAGGCACTTGGTCATAGGTAACAAAATCTTTTATCAGTGTCACCAAGGGTATGTCCTTTTGTTTGGTATTCTGAATCAATGACCTTGGATTGCAGCTCATAGATTCACACACAATTGAATCTGGGCAGATAACATGCACTGGAGAAATCTCAGCATGTGAAACTGGCAACAGCTTCCCTGTGAATTTCCCTTTCTTATTGTAAGGTGACAGTTTTAGCAGCTTAGCCAATGCATCCAGCTTCAAGGTAACTTTGGTGATGACTTGATCATTCTTGCTATCTTCAGTGTCATGATTTGCTTCACCCACAGGAAGGATTTGTGCATTATTAGCATTTGCTCTCTTTAATATTGCCCTTGATAAGCAGTTCATCCAACCAGTAGTTAAATTGAATCTCTCCCCCTATATTTTGGGTTTTGTTGTCGAGCATGTAGTCCAAGAAGCATGGTATTTTCAGTCATGGAGAATAGAATCATTAAAACTGCAGACAATGATATTGTTGAGTGGAAGTGGTTCTCAACAAATTTGCAGAATTCTTGAAAAGGTATGTCTGGGAATGGTTGCTCAGGTCTTGCTGCAACCACAGGGATCATATGAAGTACACATAGGCACACCACAGGAAAAGTCATTGCATTCAAAAGGCATAGCAAAACATACAGCATACTACAAATCAAGAGACACAGGAAAATTGAAGACAAACATTTGTATCAGAGTATGGGCTTACTTGTTGGACTTCTTCTTGCCTTTAGAAGATTCAGCCTTCTTCACTACTTCCTTCTTCTTCTTCTTCTTCTTATTGACTCCATCCTCTTGTACCATTCTTTGCTTCTTTTTACCCTTCCCTGCTCTAATCTCATCTTGCTCAACAAAATATGCAGTCAAGTCTGCAAAAGAATAGGAGATCTTGCTGAAACCCCAAACATCCTGATCCTCAGGAGCATTAGGCCCACCCTCCAACCATTCTTGCATCAGGGAATAATTAGAGACCCTTGACATTCTCTTGACATGAGAATGCCACATTGAGGGAGACACAAACAATTTAATAAGGTCTGTCAAGGTGGGCTTCTTCAGAGCAGGCCATTGACCTTTTGCAACCATGTCATCTACACTGTGCTGGGCCTGAGTACAAGCCTTGTATTTCTGATAGTAAGATTTCAAGGATTTATCATCCTTGTCAGTCAGGTGTGCAGGAATATTAAGGATGGCCACCAGCTCAACAGAAGATAATTCAGCAGGCCCTGAACCAGCAATGATAGGAGCTGTAGAAGCATTAGAACCAGAAGCATTGACAGTCATGGTATTCATTCTTTCATCTTCCTGTATTATAATCATAAGTCACATTTTCAGACAAATATAAGCAAAACTCACAGCACAGAGATAGAGGACAGGTTTCCCTCAATGGATGACCATACTATACCATCAGTATCCTCAAGAGCTTCAGTGTATCTGCCCTTTATAACCCATTCACTATCCTCAGAAACATAGATCCTTTGGTTAAATTCTACATTATATTATATGGATGTAAAATTGAGACTTGATAAATGACTTACTGCTGACAGGAGAATACATCTTGGATACCTTTTTGAGGATTGGTCCCAAAGAAGCAGTGACATCAGTCTTGACAACTAGATTTGGCTTAACTTCACCAATAGCATCAATGCAGGACTTGTAAACTTTGACCAAGCCTTGAGCTTGGATCCTGTCTGACATGAGCTCAGAGTCATCAGCAAAGCTGAAGGTGTTGCCAGTTGCCTGGCCCTGATAATCCTCCAACAGACCTGGATGCCCCTCAGAAGGGAGAACCTCTTCCTCTGACAAACTGTGTGACAATGTATTTGAAACACTTGCATAACACATACCAGCATCATCAAACAAATTGGTTTCCTTGGACTTCTCCCTATCTTCCTTTTCCTGTTTCTGGCATGAGATATGGAAAGCAAGGACCAATTGACTGACCATGTTCCCACTACCAGTCTCAGATTTGTCTCCTTCTAACTCCTCTCCTATAGCCATACCTATTTTGCCCTCACCCTCATGCTCCTCTTCACTATCACCACTCTTATCTTCACCCTGATCCTTATGCTAAGCTTCAGCATCCTTGCCTTCACATCCAGTTATATTTGTGAACACACCTTGTTCTCCACATCTTCCTCACTCTCCCATCACTCTCTCCATCACTTTCTTCCTCATTATCAACATCAGAATGACGAAGACGAGACTGGGTGGAGATTGGAACTCTGTCACCAATGCTGGATGGCACAACAACCCTTTTTGGGGGTTGAACAGTAACTCCACTCTCTTGTAAAGCCATCTCAATTCTAACATGTGTCATTCAAGATGGTGACATGAGAAGGACAGTGACAAAATTACAAGGTGAGGCAATGTACATAAAATTACATATGAAATATAATTTATTATGTCAGTAGTAGCAGCAGGGTGGTAGTTGAGGAATGCATGGTAAATTACGAGGTGAGGGCAATGTACATACAATTACATATCAAATATAAATTATTATGTTAGTAGCAGCAGGGTGGTAATTGAGGAATGCATGGTGGGGCATTCATGACAGGTGGTGGGTCGGCGTTCATGATGCATCAGCATTCGTGATGCATCGGCATTCGTGATGCGTTGGTGTTCGTGATGGGCAGTGGTCGTTGTTGAGGTGGTGGGGTTGGTGTTCGTGATGGGTGGTGGGTCGGCGTTTGTGATGGGTGGTGGGTCGGCATTCGTGATGGGTGGTGGGTTGGCGTTCGCGATGGGTTGGCGTTCGTGATGGGCAGTGGTCATTGTTGAGGTGGTCGTTGTTGAGGTGGTGGGGTTGGTGTTTGTGATGGGTGGTGGGTCGGCGTTTGTGATGGGTGGTGGGTCGGCATTCGTGATGGGTGGTGGGTCGGCGTTTGTGATGGGTGGTGGGTTGGCATTCGTGATGGGTGGTGGGTTGGCGTTCGCGATGGGTCGGCGTTCGTGATGGGTCGGCGTTTGTGATGGGCAGTGGTCATTGTTGAGGTGGTGGGGTTGGTGTTCGTGATGGGTGGTGGGTTGGCGTTTGCGATGGGTGGTGGGTTGGCATTCGTGATGGGTGGTGGGTTGGCATTCGCGATGGGTCAGCGGGTCAGCATTCATGGTAGATGGTCGTTGTTGATGCACGCCGGGCGGTAGTGCGTGAATTTGAGGTGTGGTGGGCGGCGTTAGATCGGGGTCGCAAGTGGTACACGTGGTGTGGTGGGCAGCATTAGATCGGGGTTGCAAGTGGTGCGCATGTGACATGACGGTTGTTGGCAGTACGGCGGTGGCGACGAGATGGTGGGAGGGGTGACAAGCGGTGACATTGCAGATGTCGTCGTCATCGTTGAGGCACGCCAGGCGGTAGTGTATTGTATTTGAGGTTGCGGAAGTGGCATGTGTGACGTGCGCGCAGTATGGTGGTGATGGTGGTGACGGCGGTGATGGTGGTGGTGGTGAGAGGGGTGGTGAGCATTGCAGATGTTGTTGTCATCGTTGAGGCACACCGGGCAGTAGTGTGTTGTATTTGAGGTTGCGGAAGTGGCATGT
Source organism: Amanita subjunquillea (assembly GCA_020011035.1). Lineage (NCBI taxonomy): Eukaryota > Fungi > Basidiomycota > Agaricomycetes > Agaricales > Amanitaceae > Amanita > Amanita subjunquillea. The sequence continues at coordinate 21,840 of JAEBUT010000009.1, read as the reverse complement.
GTGACGTGTGCACAGTACGGCGGTGGTGGTGAGAGGGGTGACGAGCATTGTGACATGTGGTGGGGGAATGGGAGGGTAAAAGATGAGAAAATAGGAAACATAAAAGAGAGAACACTTACGGTTGCGGTGGAGTTGCTGTTTCCGCAATGGCTTCGTCCTCGCGAGCACGGGTGGCCGAGGTTTTTCTGTTTGTTGGCCCGGGGCAGGTGTGAGTGGGGCAGTTGGGAGGTGTGATGCTCACTTACCTAGTTTCAGCCGTTTTTGTGCGCTTCTTCTCCTTGACGGAGACAGAGGATGCCGCTTGGCTTCGCTTGCTCAACGCTGGCCGCGAGGTGGCAGGCGGGGTGGTGCGCGCAGTGCTCCTGGTGCTGGTAGGCATGGTGGTGGGAAGGCCGTGGGTTGAGGGTTGTCGCTGACATGCAGTCACCACAGCCTTAGGTCACGTGCATCACACGTGACCTTAAACAAAAACGCGACAAGCATGTCGCCGATGTCACGCACCATATGTCACAATTGCTATATATAGCTGGGTAGCCAGGTGATATTGCCCTACCTCACCACACTCGGACAGCTCATACTCCACTCGGAGTCTTAACTCACTCCGAGCATTGTCAGTCCTAGGACTGAACAGCTGATTCCGAGCATAGCTCGGATTTGACTCGGACTCCACTCACACTGAGCTCGGAGTACGAGTTCCAATTTTGGTGAGTTCTGAGCCAATTTTTTAATGTTCCAAAATCACTCAGAGTCCGAGTAGGCTACTCGGAGTCCGAGCTCTGAGCTCGGACTGAGCTCGGAATCTCGGAATAAGGGGGGGGGGAGTGTAAAGTGCTCCAATCTAGGAAACTGGCGCCTAAACGAGAAGGACCCTTTATAGTCGAACAAGTCCTAGGACCAGTAACGTACAGGCTCAAGCTACCAAAACAGTGGCACATCCATCCGGTCTTTCACACATCGCTCCTCATGCCATACAGGGAAACTGAAATGCATGGACCAAATTACACGACTCCACCCCCTGATCTCATAAACAGGCAGGAGGAGTTTGAAGTTGAAGCGATTCTGACACATTGAAAACGCGGAGCAGGATATCAGTATTTGGTTAAATGGAAGGGATACGGTCTGAATGACAACTCCTGGGAACCTGAACGCAATTTGGGAAATGCTGCATATGTCTTACAGACATATAAACTCAGAAGATGATTGTGAAACCTCATGTCTCGCTATCGCAACTGCCAAACTCTTAAACAAAATATTCAATACACAAAGAAATATTGCTCGACTCAAGGATGATACTCCCCAAAACTCTACGAAAGTTTCAAAGGACAACTCATCACATTTCCAATCTATCACCCTCCGATCACCTCTTTAGAACCACCTCAGCTAATCAATTATGTTCGGACCCAAGCAACTCGACTAATCGGATACAGAATTCCCAGACTCGTACATGGACACCTGGCACACCCACAGGGACATGTGGAAATTCCGTTCAATGCTCGCATACATTATCTCCCGAAATATATGGATCTTACATTTGATCCAGAAGAATTACCATACTACCCCAATGCAATATCGCCTTTGTTACGACTCTGGACGTTTTCTCTTATTTTATACTATTTTTCTATATTTTATCTGGAGGCCTACGGACGCTTGGAAGGATACCAATACGCATAGGGGCTTGGGGGGATCCGTTATGGAAGGACCGGTTAGGTAAGCCATGGGTGGCTGTACGATGGTCTAGGCATAGGGGTCCGGGCGAGTCTGGCTATGGAGGGGTCTATGTTAGGACTAGTCCCACACAACCACAGGTCTCACTCGAGAAGATGGAGGAGAAGAGAATAGATTCGACACAGTAGACCAGTAAGCTGGGTAAGAGCAAACTATCTAGAGTCTTAGGACTCCTACCTACGGATACGCCCTCCTTATATACCTTTTGGTCCTGGTCTGTGCGCACAGACTACACTGCCTCCAAGGCTGTGTACGCGCAGCAACGTTCCAGACCCCTCCATAGCCAGACTCGCCCGGACCCCTATGCCTAGACCATCGTACAGCCACCCATGGCTTACCTAACCGGTCCTTCCATAACGGATCCCCCCAAGCCCCTATGCGTATTGGTATCCTTCCAAGCGTCCGTAGGCCTCCAGATAAAATATAGAAAAATATGAAAAAATAAGAGACATCGTCCAGTATCGTAACATGACCCCCCCCTTAAGGCTTCACGTCCCGGGAAGCCATGCGTGTCGTAAAAATTATTTCGAGTTCCTAACGAACTCATGCCGCACGTCTTCTTCGGCATATATGTCGCGCCGGTCGCCTTTCCAACGCTGCCAGTTTCGTTTGAGCTTTTCCAGATATTCGCGCTCAAACTTGCCGTCTTCCCACCCGTACAGCCGTTTTGCGATAGGAATCGCCGTGTGGTTCTGCCACTTCCGGAAACTTGCGCTAATGTCGCGCACGTTGACCATCCGCCGGGGCGCGCTAGGATTCGCCTTGTGGAATTTTGTAACTTCCTTCTTGGCGTTGCCTAAATTTTCCGCCGGTTCCCAGGTTGACTCCTCGACAGGGTAGTTTTTCCACTTGACGAGGTATTCCAAGCATCCACCGCCGCGCCCACTGACGCGGCTGTCCATAACTTCCTCCACTTCGTATTCATCACCCTGTGACTCTTCGACCATCTGCGCTTCTTTGCGCGAAGCGGCTTTTTCCTTCTGACCAGGAAAAACCGGTTCCTTGTACGGTTTAAGGTGAATTTCGTTGAATACGTTGTAGATCTTCCAGGACGCTGGAATCTTCAACTGGTAAGCCGACTGTCCAATTTTCTTTACAACCTCCAGGGGTCCCACGAATTTTCCGTCCAGCTTCTTTGTGACGCGAAGCGTTGGGAGGTTGGCGGTGCTCAAATAGACTTTGTCGCCCTTTTGGTATTGTCGCGCGGGAGCCTTGGACTCGTCATATTTGCGCTTCATCGTTTCAGCGGCTTTTTCCAGCGCTGCAGTGGCATTGGCATGAATCCCTTCGACCTGCTTTGCTAAGTCCTCCACTGCTACCACCTTTGGCACGTAAGTCGGATTTAATCCCTTGTACGGATGGCGCCCGTAATTCATGAAAAAGGGAGAATACCCTGTTGCTGAATGCGCTCGATCGTTGTGACAAAATTGCGCTACGGCCAGCCAATCACTCCAGTTATTCTGTCGGTGGTTCACGAACATCGTGAGAAACTCCTTGACCGTTTGATTGACGCGTTCCGTCTGTCCGTCCGTCTGCGGGTGGTATGCGGTTGAGCGGTTGGCCTTAATCCCTAGCATTCCGTAAAGGTCATCCATGAATTTGGACACAAACTGCGGTCCTCGGTCACTGATAATCTTTTTGGGCAACCCATGTTCCCTAAAAACATTATCTCGGAATAGCGTGGCGACTCCTTGCGAAGTAATGGTGGATGTCGTGGGTAAGAAATACGACTTCTTGGTAAACCGATCCACTACTACCAAAATCATGTCGTTTCCTTTGGATTCTGGCAATGGTCCTATGAGATCCATTGAGATGATCTCCCATGGTGCCTCTGGTACCTCGTTAGGATGCAATGGCGCTGCTCGAGTCTGTCTGTCCGGTTTAACCTTTTGACAGGTTTCACATCCAGCAACGTAGTTCTGAATATCCTTGCGCATTTGCGGCCACCAAAAATCTCTAGTTACCAATTCGACAGTTTTATCTATCCCCGGGTGTCCCCAGGAGTGGTAAATTGCCAGAAGCGCTTCGCGCGTATGTATATTTGCCGGCACATAGATCCGACCTTTCCATTCCACTATTCCATTGATGACTTTAAAATCCCCATTGTTCTCTTCCAGCCCTTTCCGCACCTGAGTTTCCCATTGGCGATTAGGAATATTACGGATATCCTTGATAATGTCTTCGATAGCCCTATCGTCGTCGTAAACCCTGACAAATAAATCGTCCTTGAGCAAGACGACTCCCTCGTTATCCGGGCCTCCCGGGTGATGGTCTGTTCTCCGCGAGAGAATGTCTGCTTTGGAGTTTGACTTTCCCGACCGATGTTTAATAATGAAACTGTACTCTTGCAGGTCTGTGACCCATCACGCCTGTCGCCGGTTAAGGTTCTGTGGTTTACGGAAGTACGTTAGATTTTGATGATCTGTCAAAACTTCCACCATCTCCTTAGCGCCTTTGAGGTAATGTGACCACTCGTAAAAGGCATGCATTACAGCGAGCATTTCTTTATCATAAATCTCGTAGTTCCGTTCTGCGTCGTTTAAAGCTTTTGAAATGAAGGCCACCGGTCGCCAGGATTGATCCCTCCCTTGCTGGGACAAAATTCCGCCGATTGCAAAATCCGATGCATCGACTTCAATTCGAAACTGACCCTCATCGTCGGGGATTTTGAGTACAACCTCCCTCACCACAAGGTCTTTCAGTCCCTGAAAGGCAGTGTCTTGCAATTCAGTCCAGAGCCAGTCATCTTTTCCTGTCAACTTTGTCAACGGCTTGGCTGTTGACGCAAATCCTTCTACAAAACGCCGGTAAAAGTTTACAAAGCCCAAGAATTGCTGTAACTCCCGTTTGCATGTAGGCGTCGGCCATTCTGCTATTGCCTGGACCTTGCCCTTTTCCATTCGAATAGAATCCTCGCTAATGACAAGTCCCAGGAAGTCGATTTCCGGTCGATCAAACCAACATTTCTCTGGTTTCAATGACAATTTGTGGTTTTCCAATTTAGCTAATATGCGATTAACATGTTTGGTATGTTCTTCTTGTGTTGATGAGAACACCAGTATGTCGTCCATATATATAACCACCCATCCTTCTGCAACCTCTTGCCGAAAGATGTCGTTCATCATTGTCTGAAATGTGGCGGGAGAGTTTGTTAAGCCGAAGAACATAACCAATGGTTCAAAGAGACCCCTGTTTGTCCTGAACGCTGCTTTCCACTCGTCGCCCTGTTTAATTCGGACATTGTTGTATCCCCAGCGGATATCCATCTTAGAGAATATTTTAGCTTTAGACAACTTGTCCACCAGTTCGCCAATGAGTGGTAGTGGGTATCGGTTTTTAATGGTCATTTCGTTTAGCCGTCTGTAATCCTGTACTGGTCGTAATTTTCCATCCTTCTTTTTGACGAAGAAGAAGGGAGATGCCATAGGCGATTTACTAGTTGAATTCGTCCTGATTCCAGGTTTTCCTTCAGGAATTCGTCCAACTGTGCCTGTTCGTCCCGATTAAGTGGATATATCTTACAATCCACTGGTTTTGAGCCCGGTATTAATTCTATAGCATGATCCCACGGTCGACGGGGTGGCAATTCGTCAAAGGTCTCTTTTTCGAAAACCTTTCTATGTTCTAAGTAGTGTTTGGGCACTACTTCCTCTAATGTGCGCTTTTGGGCGGCTTCTGATTCCTTAGCAGCTATATTGGTTGCTACCGAGCGTAGTTGTAGCTCCGGCTCCCCAATATCGATGGCCAATAATCGTTCGCCTTCCTCCAGTTGTTCTAGCGGATCCGATTCATCCTCTGGCTCTTCTACCTGTGATGCCGTCCAACAGGTTCCTGGGCATCGCGTGAATCGTACTTCCTTTCGTTTCCAGTCGATGGCCGGATTATGGTGCTTCAGCCAATCGTGACCTAGGAACAAATCTGTCTTCCCCAACCGCGCCACGCTGCATTCGATTATTTCCTCATGATCCCCAATTCGCAGCTTGAATTGTGTCATGTATTCAATGCTTCCCATCGAATTTCGGGATCCGTCCGCATTGTAGACTGGTAGTGGTTTTATCAACCGCCGTTTATTTAATTTGTGTCGTTCCACAAATTCCTCGTTAACACAGGAGCCCGTACACCCTGAGTCCACTAATGCCAACACATTAATGGTTTCACCTGTGTCCATTGTTGTAATTACACAGTGTAAATCCACTTCTTGTTTGCCCGTTGCGTGAACCAACTGTTGTCGCAGTTGAGTCAGGTTCCATATCGCCTCTCGTTCTGATAATTTATTTAGGTCATTTACCAACTTGGTATTGACCTCATTGACTCGTCTCGTCGGTACCCATTCTTTTAAGCAACGAACTGCAGTTTCACTATCTTCCTGCCAGATTCGCCTTAATACCCATTCTGGGGTCCACGGGTTCAACCGATTTGTTTTTACGCTCACACTCAAGTTTCGTATCCGGTGAATGAGGGGAGAACATTCATATAACAATTCTGGTAATTTTACACAAGAATCATTGTCCGATACCGAAACCTTTTTAGCCAGCAGCGCTGAGCGCGTGCCTACTGGCTGTCGCCAAAACCCTTCTCTTTGCCCCATTCCTTCCATTGCTCCTCAGTGAGCTCCTCGATCTTTATTTCTCTAACACGGCCTTTTCCTTTTTCGGCCCATGTATGTTTCTTCGGTTCTTTGCATTCCCTTGCAAAGTGTCCCTTCTTTCCGCAGTTGTAACATGCACCCGGTGCACGTTTGACCTTGTCTACATCCATAGCATTGGAATCATGGGTAGATGTCGACGCCTGAGCTGGTTTATAGGTGCGTGGGGTTGTCTGAGGTTTTTGATAATCCTCTTTGAATGGCGTCTTTTTCTGTCTATCGCCATACGCATCCCGCGCCCTTCGATATGCGCGTGCCAACTCCGTGACCCTTTCCATTATCCGTTCCAAAGTATCCCCTGCATCAAGATCCCCGACTCGGATCAATTCGAACCCTAGGTTCGGATTTAACCCTTTCTGGAAATGGTCCTTGGCGGCGCTAGCATTCCATCCGGTCAAGGGTAACAATGCCTTGAATTCGATGATGTAGTCTTCTACGGCCCGACTACCCTGTTGGAGCTTCTGGATTTGTTCAACAGCATGCTCGCGGGTTTCCTTAGACATGAAGAAGTCATGCATTTGCCGTTTGAGATCCGCCCATCCCAAGAAGGGAGGTTTGATGCTTTGGGGATTTCGTTGATAGTGAGCGGCCACTCCTATTGAAGCAGGAACAAAGTGTCCCTCCCTACGCTCCTGATAGGTTAACCTTGCTGACCATCCTTCCTCGGCTACTTTTTGATTGAAGTCGGTATCGCTGTCAATCTGCTCCTTTAGTTTAACCGCGGCCCAGGTTCCGGCCCGATCTCCGTTTCCTTTCCTAATTCGTCCCAGTGTGATGTAGATACGCCTGCCGTAGTCCGTTTCGTGTGCTAATTCAAAGTACACATCCATGGCTCGGCACCATGCATCTACTTGTGCTGGGTCCCCTTCATAATGATCCGGTAATTCTAGTTTTACCAGTGATCTGCTAGGTAGCGGAGGTCGGGTGTTCTGGTATTCTGTTACGGCCTGTTGTATCAGGTTCCCCATGTGCTCCGCCATTTGACTAGTCCCTGCGTTCCATTCCTGGATAGCTTCATCCCTGTCTGCCACTTGTTGCGGAGTTGATCCTCCTGCCACAGTTAATGGTTCCGGTCTTGGGTTTGCATTTGGCCCGAAATAATAGTTATACTGATAAATGGCGGATTGCAAATACGCGGTCATGGTATTTGTCCAACCGAATCCTATTTCGACATGCCCAAGATCTCCGTTGACGATTGCCTGGATCATCGGCCATCCATTGGTCCCATTAACGCTGGTTCGCACATGGAACCCAACCCATTTGTTGTGTCGCACCACTTTAAACTTAACAGACTGGTTTGATCGGTACTGTGGGTCGACTTGGTTTACCCAATGTGCCGTGGGGAATGCAGGCCACTCAAACCGATTCCACAATTCTTCTTTAAACAAAGCCAAATAGCAATAACCGGGTATCGCGGGTGTTACACGATCAAAGATTTTGACCACGGTTTGTACTTGTTGCTGGAAACGCCTGTTTGGGTGATTTCCTGGAAGATTGAATCTGATTCGACGGATCTCGCGACTTAAGAACCTTGTCAGGTTGTCGTTCCTTGACGCGCCCACTGTATATTGCCCGAAACCGTTGCCTTGCAATTGGTACATTTCTTCCCAGCCATGCATTCCATGTTCTCGGCTGGACACATGGATTCGTTCGAGTTCAGGCATTATTGTGGATTCAATAATGGCCGTGCTTTCTCGGTATGCTGGTTGCCACGACAATATTTTGTCGACTGTGGGGAACGCTGGCCAATTGAATGCATCCCAGTACCTATGCTTGATCAGGACTAGGTAACAATAACCGGGAATACGGTTATGTAACATGGCGGTTCGGGGTCTTTTCAGGTATCGGTCTGCCCCTGCATCCCAATCGATGGCACCCATATGTTTGCGATCATGACCGGACCGGACCAGTGACGCAACCATGTCCCAACCCTTGGGTCCTTTTGGAACACGCTCAATATGGTAACAATCGTTATATCCATATGTGCGTCAGATGTTCACACGACCGTGGATGTTGCGCAGGTTGTAATCCCACGAGTTGATCTCCTGGATCTGAGGAAACGCCGGCCATTCGTACATGTCCCAGAATTGATTTTTAATTAAAATCAAGTAACAGTAGCCGGGTACATCCGGGTGTAATGCGTGTTTACTGTGAGCCGGACGGGGGTATGGATACGGAATTGCTATCTCCTTTTCGACTTCCCGCTTCCAGTTATTGATGGTCCTCGTCTTTTCCTCATTGAACCCCTGTTTGGGTTCAGGATCTGCGGACTCCCAATCCGCTGCGCAAGGGATGGTACCGTTGTACCAGTTGGCGTCTGCCCCTGCGGTTCTGGTTAGCGACTTGCTAGGTCCAGATTTGATAGTTACCGCTTGGGCATATGACATGGGCGCTGACGTCGAGCGCGCCGTTGATGGTTGTCCTGCGACCCAGGACGAAATTGTGGAGGCTCGTGCCTTCCCTTTCTTGGATTCTTTTTGTCCGCCAAATCGGGCGAACTTGTTATATTTGCTGCGGCCTTCCATGAGTTTCATGTCCTTCCAAGTATAGGACTCGTCTTCATGCGGGTGCAGGGCGGCTCGTTCGATGACATGAAACATGTCATTCTTGTGGTGGTCCTGGAGACCGAATTTGACGGTCTCGTCGCGCATCTCCGGTTCCCAGGACAGGATTTGCGTTACGGTCGGCCACTCTGGCCAGTCGAACGTGTTGTAGAATTCTTTCTTGAACAGGTACATATAGCAGTACCCGCTCCTTCGCCAGGGTTTCTCCTCTTGGATATCCATGACGGGCGCGCTTGGTAATTTTGGACGGGTCAATGTTTTGACCCAGGTGTCCGTGTACGTGATGTCTTCCCCAACGAGTTTGAGGAAGTTGTCAAGTCCCAGCAGGGGATATGTGCCAGGGTCGGTTTTCATGATGAGCGGTGAGACCAGGAACGGCGTGTTGTACCTGGTTGGCGTTTTCCTTTTCAGGCGTGCCTTCATATATGGATCGGGTCGTTTCCCATCCAACCGTTCTTGGTTTGCAATCTCCGCGGTCGCTCTATTATAGCTACGGGTTTTGATGTTCCCGTTTTCGGCGTGCATCAGCCGATTCCTTTCTTTTGCTGACAGAACCAGACCGTTGTGTCGCAAAGTGATGATGTTCCAGCCCATCAATAAGAGCTGGATATTCGACGGCGTGTCGAATAAACGTTGTCGGATCTCCGATTCGGGATCCATGTTGTTAAGCAGCCCCTCCAGGGTCTGCCTGTCCTTTTCCATCTGTGCGAGCTCTTGCTCGACTTTCTTCTGATACCGGCGCTCTTCCCGGCGTTGCCTGAGTAACTCTTCCCAGGCGTCCTCCTGGATTCGGAGGGTTTCCTGTTCCAGCTGCCATAGCTGAAACGCTCGTTGTCGTTGTTGGAGACGACGCTCCCTGTGTTGCGCCTTGCGCCATGTGTAATATGCCCGAACGTGGGCGTCGCGTTGTCGGTTGTCCGTAACGGGGGCGACCGACCGAGTAATTTCTTCTGCGCACTCCTGCGCCCATTCGATACCGAAGCGTTTGCCAACCTGCACGAGAGTGAGGCCAGCGCGGGGGGATGATGTAGTTGAAAAATGAAGCCATGTCTGCTTCCCTGTTGTCGCCTTAGACCTTTTAAGTAAAAAGGCTGTTGACTCTTCTTCTATACTCGCACGTCCTAATGCAAATATTCTTTGATGCGGTCAATAACGCACCCACACTCAATTCTTGGATTTAATTCCACCAAATGACCCAAAAGCGTGGTGCCTGGGGCTTCACTCGAGTGTCCTCGTGCTCAGATCGTTAGATCCGATACATAATTGGTATCTCGAGACTGTTCTCCTTGCTACACGGCACGCTAGTGGACTGCTTTCGCTCGTTCCTGAGCTTTTCCGAGACAAACGGTTTAGTCTGTTGACCAGTGCCTGCCCGCACTTTCAATCACACAGATCTAATCTCGTCCGAATGCCCTTTGTCGCCAGTAACCTTTCGGTAGTAGTCCCTGATGACGATCAAGGAGACTATCTGCTGTCGACGTCGTAGGTGATCCTCGAGAGCGGCTCAGTGGTCACGTGGTGTTACGTGCACCGAGGTCCGTCGCGCAGGCTTGAGGGAACTCGTCGAGGACGCGCACAACAGCAAGCAAGAGATGCCCGAGGTGGTTGTCAACGACGGCGAGAGGTGTGGTAGTAAAGACTCTAGATTATGTTAGGACTAGTCCCACACAACCACAGGTCTCACTCGAGAAGATGGAGGAGAAGAGAATAGATTCGACACAGTAGACCAGTAAGCTGGGTAAGAGCAAACTATCTAGAGTCTTAGGACTCCTACCTACGGATACGCCCTCCTTATATACCTTTTGGTCCTGGTCTGTGCGCACAGACTACACTGCCTCCAAGGCTGTGTACGCGCAGCAACGTTCCAGACCCCTCCATAGCCAGACTCGCCCGGACCCCTATGCCTAGACCATCGTACAGCCACCCATGGCTTACCTAACCGGTCCTTCCATAACGGATCCCCCCAAGCCCCTATGCGTATTGGTATCCTTCCAAGCGTCCGTAGGCCTCCAGATAAAATATAGAAAAATATGAAAAAATAAGAGACATCGTCCAGTATCGTAACAGTCTAGAACGTTGCTGCGCGTACACAGCCTTGGGGGCAGTGTAGTCTGTGCGCACAGACCAGGACCAAAGGTATATAAGGAGGGCGTATCCGTAGGTAGGAGTCCTAAGACTCTAGATAGTTTGCTCTAATCCAGCTTACTGGTCTATTGTGTCAATAAACTCTTTCTCTATCCCTCTCTCGTTGAGACCTGTGGTTGTGTTTAGATTCGTCTTAACATAATCTAGAGTCTTTTCTACCACACCTCTCGCCGTCGTTGACAACCACCTCGGGCATCTCTTGCTCGCTGTCGTGCGCGTCCTCGACGAGTTCCCTCAAGCCTGCGCGACGGACCTCGGTACACGTTACACCACGTGACTACTGAGCCGCTCTCGAGGATCACCTACGACGTCGACAGCAGATAGTCTCCTTGATCGTCATCAGGGACTACTACCGAAAGGTTACTGGCGACAAAGGGCATTCGGACGAGATTAGATCTGTGTGATTGAAAGTGCGGGCAGGCACTGGTCAACAGACTAAACCGTTTGTCTCGGAAAAGCTCAGGAACGAGCGAAAGCAGTCCTTTAGCGTGCCGTGTAGCAAGGAGAACAGTCTCGAGATACCAATCACGTATCAGATCTAACGATCTGAGCACGAGGACACTCGAGTGAAACCCCGGGCACCACGCTATTGGGTCATTTGGTGGAATTAAAATCCAAGAATTGAGTGCGGGTGCGTTATTGACCGCATCAAAGAATATTCGTATTAGGAAGTACGAATATAGAAGAAGAGTCACCAGCCTTTTTACTTAAAAGGTCTAAGGCAACAACTAGGGACGCAACCATGGCATCTCTATTCAACTTTATCATCCCCCGTGCCGGCCTCACTCTCGTGCAGGTCGGAAAACGATTCGGTATCGAATGGGCGCAGGAGTGCGCAGAAGAAATTACTCGGTCGGTCGCCCTCGTTACGGACAACCGACAACGCGACGCCCACGTTCGGGCTTACTACACATGGCGCAAGGCGCAACACAAGGAGCGACGACTCCAGCAACGTCAATACAGGTTCCAGCTGTGGCAGCAGGAACAGGAGGCTCTCCGAATTCAGGAGGACGCTTGGGAAGAGCTTCTCAAGCAGCGCCGGGAACAAATCCGGTATCAGAAACGGGTCGAGAAGGAGCTCGCCCAGATGGAGAAAGACAGGCAGACCCTGGAAGGGCTGCTTAATGATATGGATCCTGAATCAGAGATCCGACAACGCTTGTTCGACACGCCGTCGAACATCCAGCTCCTGTTGATGGGCTGGAACATCATCACTTTGCGACACAACGGTCTGGTTCTGTCGGCAAAAGAAAGGAATCGGCTGATGCACGCCGAAAACGGGAACATTAAAACCCGAAGCTATAACAGGGCGACTGCGGAGATCGCCAACCAGGAACGATTGGACGGGAAACGACCCGATCCGTACATGAGGGCACGTCTAAGAAGGAAGGACTGTCCCACCAGGTACAACACGCCATTCCTGGTATCCCCGCTCATTATGAAAACCGACCCTGGCACCTATCCCCTGCTAGGACTCGACAACTTCCTCAAACTCGTTGGGGAAGACATTACGTACACGGACGATTGGGTCAAAACGTTGACCCGTCCAAAACTACCAAGCGCGCCCGTCACGGATATTCACGAGGAGAAACCCTGGCGAAGGAGCGGGTACTGTTACATGTACCTGTTCAAAAAGGAGTTTTACAACACGTTCGACTGGCCCGAATGGCCGACAGTAACGCAAATACTGTCCTGGGAACCGGAAATGCGGGACGAGACCGTCAAGTTCGGTCTCCAGGACCATCACAAGAATGACATGTTTCATGTCATCGAGAGAGCTGCGCTGCGCCCGCATGAGGACGAGTCCTATACATGGAAAGACATGAAACTCATGGAAGGCCGCAGCAAATACAACAAGTTCGCCCGATTTGGCGGACAAAAGGAGTCCAAGAAAGGGAAGGCACGAGCCTCCACAATTTCGTCCTGGGTCGCAGGACAACCATCAACGGCACGCTCGACGACAGCGCCCATGTCATATGCCCAAGTGGTAACTGCTAAATCTGGACCTAGCAAGTCGCTAACCAGAACCGCAGGCGCAGACGCAAACTGGTACAACGGTACCATCCCTTGTGCAGCGGATTGGGAGTCCGCAGATCCTGAACCCAAACAGGGGTTCAATGAGGAAAAGACGAGGACAATCAACAACTGGAAACGGGAAGTCGAGAAGGAAATAGCGATTCCTTACCCATACCCACGTCCTGCTCATACAAAGCATGCGTTGCATCCGGACGTACCCGGATATTGTTACCTCATTTTAATAAAGAATCAATTTTGGGATATGTACGAGTGGCCGGCATTTCCTCAAATCCAGGAGATCAACTCGTGGGATTACAACCTACGCAATATCCACGGTCGTGTGAACATACGACGCACATATGGGTACAATGACTGTTACCATATTGAGCGAGTTCCCAAAGGACCTAAGGGCTGGGACATGATTGCGTCGCTAGTACGGTCCGGTCATGACCGTAAACATATGGGAGTAATTGAATGGGACGATGGTGCAGACCGCTATTTCAAAAGACCACGAATGGCAATGTTGCATAATCGGATTCCTGGGTACTGCTACCTAATCCTGATCAAGCATAGGTATTGGGATGCCTTTAATTGGCCAGCGTTCCCCACAGTCGACAAAATCTTGTCTTGGCAACCAGCATACCGGGAAAGCACAGCCATTATTGAGTCTACAATAATGCCAGAACTGGAGCGAATTCATGTATCATCCAGGGAGCACGGAATGCATGGCTGGGAAGAAATGTACCGGTTGCGTTTCGGACAGTACACCGTGGGCGCATCAAGGAACGATAACCTGACAAGGTTCTTGAGTCGTGAGATCCGTCGGATTAGGTTTAATCTCCCGGGCAATCACCCAAATAGGCGATTCCAGCAGCAGATCCAAACGGTGACGAAGATTTTCGACCGTGTAACACCCGCCATACCTGGATATTGCTACCTAGTTCTGTTTAAGGAAGAACTATGGAATAAATATGAATGGCCCGCATTTCCATCAACCCATTGGATAAACCAAGTTGATCCGGAGTACCGATCAGAACAGCTGGTCAAATTTAAAGTTGTACGTCACAACAAATGGGTTGGATTCCATGTGCGAACCAGTGTCAATGGGACCAATGGGTGGCCAATGATCCAAGCGATCGTCAATGGAGATCTTGGACACGTAGAAATCGGTTTTGGATGGACGAATACGATGACCGCGTACTTGCAATCAGCAATTTATCAATACAATTACTATTTCGGGCCAAATGCAAATCCAAGACCGGAACCATTGACTGTAGCAGGGGGGATCAACTCCGCAACAAGTGGCCGAGAGAGACGAAGTCATCCAAGAATGGAATGAAGGGACCAACCAAATGGCGGCGCACATGGGAAATCTGTTTCAGCAAGCAGTAACAGAATATCAGAATACCCGACCTCCACCACCTAGTAGATCGCTGGTAAAATTGGAGCTACCGGACCATTATGAAGGGGACCCCGCACAAGTAGACGCATGGTGCAGAGCCATGGACGTATACTTTGAATTGGCGCACGAAACAGATTATGGCAGGCGTATCTATATTACGCTGGGGCGGATTAGAAAAGGAAAAGGGGATCGGGCTGGCACATGGGCCGCTGTCAAATTAAAAGAACAAATCGACAGCGACACGGATTTTAATCAAAAGGTTGCGGAAGAAGGGTGGCCAGCGAGATTAACCTATCAGGAACGAAGAGAGGGACACTTTGTTCCTGCCTCGATCGGGGTAGCAGCTCACTATCAACGAAACCCCCAAAGCATTAAACCTCCCTTTTTGGGATGGGCAGATCTCAAACGGCAGATGCATGATTTCTTCATGTCTAAGGAAACCCGCGAGCATGCTGTTGAACAAATCCAGAAGCTCCAACAGGGTAGTCGGGCCGTAGAAGACTACATCATCGAATTCAAGGCATTGTTACCTTTGACCGGATGGAATGCTAGCGCCGCCAAGGATCATTTCCAGAAAGGGTTAAATCCAAACTTAGGATTTGAATTGATCCGGGTCGGGGATTTAGACGCAGGAGATACCTTGGAACGGATCATGGAAAGGGTCACGGAGTTGGCACGCGCATATCGACGAGCTCGAGACGCATATGGTGATAGGCAGAAAAAGACGCCATTTAAAGAAGATTACCAAAAACCGCAACCAACCACGCGCACCTATAAGCCGGCTCAGGCGTCGACATCTACCCACGACTCAAATGCTATGGATGTAGATAAGGTGAAACGTGCACCAGGTGCATGTTTTAATTGCGGAAAGAAGGGTCACTTTGCAAAGGAATGCAAAGAACCGAAAAAACATACATGGGCCGAGAAAGGAAAAGGCCGTGTTAGAGAAATGAAGATCGAAGAATTCACTGAGGAACAGTGGAGAGAATGGGGAAAAGAAAAGGGTTTTGGCGACAGCCAGTAGGCACGCGCTCCGCGCTGCTGGCTAATAGAGTTTCGGTATCGGACAATGATTCTTGTGTAAAAGTACCAGAATTATTATATGAATGTTCTCCCCTCATTCACCGGATACGAAACTTGAGTGTGAGCGTAAAAACGAATCGGTTAACTCCATGGACCCCTGAATGGGTGTTAAGACGAATTGGCAGGAAAATAATGAAACTGCAGTTCGTTGCTTAAGGGAATGGGTACCGACTAAACGAGTCAACGAGGTCAATGCCAAGCTGGTAAATGACCTCAATAAACTATCAGAACCAGAAGCGCTGTGGAACCTGACCCAATTGCGTCAACAGTTGGTACACGCAACAGGCAAGCAGGAAATAGACCTGCACTGTGTATTAACAACAATGGACACGGGTGAGACAATCAATGTATTAGCATTGGTCGATTCAGGGTGTACCGGCTCCTGTGTTAATGAAGAATTTGTGGAACGACACAAATTAAATAAACGACGACTGATAAAGCCACTACCAGTCTACAATGCGGATGGGTCCCGAAACTCAATGGGAAGCATTGAATACATGACACAATTCAAGCTGCGAATTGGGGATCATGAAGAAATAATCGAGTGCAGCGTGGCGCGCTTAGGAAAGACGGATCTGTTCCTAGGTCATGACTGGTTAAAGCACCACAACCCAGCCATTGACTGGAAGCGAAAAGAGGTTCGATTCACGCGATGTCCAGGGACCTGTTGGACAGCGTCCAGGTAGAGGAACCGGAGGATGAATCGGACCCCTGGAACAACTACAGGAAGGCGAACGGTTATTGGCCATTGATATAGGGGAACCGGAGCTACGCCTACGATCTGTAGCAACCAATATAGCGGCAAAGGAATCAGAAACCGCTCAGAGGCGCACATTAGAGGAAGTAGTGCCCAAACACTACTTAGAACATAGAAAGGTTTTCGAAAAAGAGACCTTTGACGAATTACCACCTCGTCGACCGTGGGATCATGCTATAGAATTAATACCGGGCTCAAAACCAGTGGATTGTAAGATATATCCACTTAATCGGGACGAACAGGCACAGTTGGACGAATTTCTGAAGGAAAACCTGGAATCAGGACGAATTCAACCTAGTAAATCGCCTATGGCATCTCCCTTCTTCTTCGTCAAAAAGAAGGATGGAAAATTACGACCAGTACAGGATTACAGACGGCTAAACGAAATGACCATTAAAAACCGATACCCACTACCACTCATTGGCGAACTGGTGGACAAATTGTCTAAAGCTAAGATATTCTCTAAGATGGATATCCGCTGGGGATATAACAATGTCCGAATTAAACAGGGCGACGAGTGGAAAGCAGCGTTCAGGACAAACAGGGGTCTCTTTGAACCATTGGTCATGTTCTTTGGCTTAACAAACTCTCCCGCCACATTTCAGACAATGATGAACGATATCTTCCGACAAGAAGTTGCTGAGGGGATGGGTAGTCATCTATATGGACGACATATTGGTATTTTCATCCACACAAGATGAACATACAAAGCATGTCAACCGTATTCTGGCCAAATTGGAAAACCACAAGCTGTCGTTGAAGCTGGAAAAGTGTTGGTTCGATCGATCAGAAATCGACTTTCTGGGCCTTGTTATTAGCGAGGATTCAATCCGGATGGAGACCGGCAAAGTTAAGGCAATCGCGGAATGGCCGACGCCCACCTGTAAACGAGAATTACAGCAGTTCTTGGGCTTTGTGAATTTTTACCGACGTTTTGTAGAAGGATTTGCATCCACCGCAAAACCATTAACGAAGTTAACTGGGAAAGACGAGTGGCTTTGGACCGAACTACAAGATGTTGCCTTTCAGGGACTGAAAGACCTTGTGGTGAGGGAGGTTGTACTCAAGATTCCGGACGATGAAGGTCAATTTCGAATTGAAGTGGATGCATCGGATTTTGCAATTGGCGGGATCTTGTCTCAGCAAGGAAAAGATGACTCCTGGAGACCGGTTGCGTTTATTTCAAAGGCCTTAAACGACGCTGAGCGAAACTATGAAATCTACGACAAGGAAATGCTGGCGGTCATGCATGCATTTTATGAATGGTCGCACTACCTCAAAGGTGCTAAAGAGATCGTGGAAGTATTGACGGATCATCAGAACCTGACGTATTTCCGGAAACCGCAGAATCTCAATCGACGACAGGCGCGATGGGTCACGGACCTACAGGAGTACAATTTTGTCATCAAGCATCGCTCAGGGAAGTCCAATTCCAAGGCAGATATCTTATCACGACGAACAGACCATCATCCGGGAGGACCGGATAACGAGGGAGTCATCCTGCTCAAAGAGGACTTATTCATTAGAGTTTACGACGACGATAGGGCTATTGAGGATATTATTAAGGATATCCGGAAAATTCCAAATCGACAATGGGAAACGCAGGTGCGAAAAGGGCTGGACGAAAATAATGAGGACTTTAAGGTTGTAAACGGACTGGTCGAGTGGAAGGGTAGAATTTATGTACCAGCAAACATACACACGCGGGAATCGCTACTGGCAATTTACCATTCCTGGGGACATCCAGGAATAGACAAAACGGTTGAATTAGTAACAAGAGATTTTTGGTGGCCTCAGATGCGAAAAGACATCCAGAACTACATTGCTGGATGTGAAACCTGCCAGAAAGTCAAACCTGATAGACAAGCTAGAGCGGCACCGTTGCATCCGAATGAAGTACCGGAGGCGCCTTGGGAAATCATATCCATGGATCTAATTGGACCACTCCCAGAATCAAAAGGGAATGATATGATCTTGGTCGTTGTAGATCGATTCACAAAAAAGTCGTATTTCCTGCCGACTACATCCACCGTTACATCACAAGGAGTTGCCACGCTGTTTCGGGACAATGTATTCAGGGAACATGGATTGCCCAAAAAGGTCATCAGTGACCGAGGACCGCAGTTTGTGTCCAAATTCATGGACGACTTGTATGGAATGCTGGGAATTAAGGCAAACCGCTCCACAGCATATCACCCGCAGACGGACGGACAGACGGAACGCGTCAATCAGACGGTCAAGGAGTTCCTCACAATGTTCGTAAATCACCGGCAGAATAACTGGAGCGATTGGCTAGCAGTAGCGCAATTTTGCCACAACGATCGAGTGCATTCGGCAACAGGGTACTCCCCCTTTTTTATGAATTACGGGCGACATCCGTACAAGGGGTTAAATCCGACCTACGTTCCTAAAGTGATCGCAGTGGAGGACTTAGCAAAACAAGTCGAAGGGATTCACGCAAACGCGACGGCTGCACTTGAAAAAGCCGCGGAAACGATGAAGCACAAATATGACGAGTCCAAGGCTCCGGCGCGCCAATACCAAAAAGGCGACAAAGTCTATTTGAGCACCGCCAACCTCCCGACCCTACGCGTCACCAAAAAACTGGACGGTAAATTTGTGGGTCCCCTGGAAGTTGTTAAGAAAATCGGGCAGTCAGCGTACCAGTTGAAGATTCCAGCATCCTGGAAAATCTATAACGTGTTCAATGAAATTCACCTCAAACCGTACAAGGAACCGGTTTTTCCTGGTCAGAAGGAAAAGGCCGCTTCGCGCAAAGAGCGCAAATGGTCGAGGAGTCACAGGATGACGAATACGAGTAGAGAAGTCATGGACAGCCGTGTCAGTGGGCGCGGCGGCGGACGATTGGAATACCTCGTCAAATGGAAAAATTACCCTGTCGAGGAGTCAACCTGGGAGCCGGCGGAAAACTTAGGCAATGCGAAAAAGGAAGTGCAGAAATTCCATAAAGCGAACCCGAGTGCTCCCCGGCGGATGGTCAACGTGCGCGACATTAGCGCTAGTTTCCGGAAGTGGCAAAACCACACAGCGATCCCTATAGCAAAACGGCTGTACGGGTGGGAGGACGGCAAGTTTGAGCGCGAATATCTAGAAAAGCTCAAACGAAATTGGCAGCGCTGGAAAGGCGATCGCAAGGACATATATGCCGAAGAAGACGGGCGGCATGAGTTCGCTAGGAACTCGAAATGAATTTTTACGACACGCGTGGCTTCCCGGGACGTGAAGCCTTAGGGGGGGGTCATGTTACGACTCTGGACGTTTTCTCTTATTTTATACTATTTTTCTATATTTTATCTGGAGGCCTACGGACGCTTGGAAGGATACCAATACGCATAGGGGCTTGGGGGGATCCGTTATGGAAGGACCGGTTAGGTAAGCCATGGGTGGCTGTACGATGGTCTAGGCATAGGGGTCCGGGCGAGTCTGGCTATGGAGGGGTCTAGAACGTTGCTGCGCGTACACAGCCTTGGGGGCAGTGTAGTCTGTGCGCACAGACCAGGACCAAAGGTATATAAGGAGGGCGTATCCGTAGGTAGGAGTCCTAAGACTCTAGATAGTTTGCTCTAATCCAGCTTACTGGTCTATTGTGTCAATAAACTCTTTCTCTATCCCTCTCTCGTTGAGACCTGTGGTTGTGTTTAGATTCGTCTTAACAGCCTTATCTCCCATCGCCCAACAGACCCCTGAATCACACATGCAATGTGTACACCGAGGCTGCCCTTCGTCAAGAAGACCCTGTACTCTTTGACTTCACTAAACAATTGGCAGACACAAGTAAAGAAATGGAGATTCTCAGATGGACTACTATGCGACAAATCCCTAACACGACATCAAATCTCAACAGAGTACTTGAGAGCCTTGATTTCTTAGACACATTCAACAGCACAGGGGGACCCACCATACCTAATTTACCCAAAAGTATAGCGCCACAAGAGATACTATCAAAACAAATACAGACCCTGAAAACGAAATTTCCACCACTACCAGGAACAAGCTAAGCAAATCAGAAGAATCTGATGAGGAACTTGAATATGTTCCCAGCATCAGAACATCCACGGCGACCTACCGGTCCATGAATGGAGAACTCCGAACGATCCATTGGGACGACGAGGTATTCAACTGAAGATAAAAGGGACACCTCTGACACATTGGATCCCCAAACTTCATACACTTAGCAGAAATGTCTCCATTGTCGCCATCACTTACTTCGTCGCCCTCTCCTTTGCTCTCTTGGTCACTGCCTGTGGCCACTATTATATCAATGCTGCACCATCAGCCCCCCTTTCGCCTCCATCGCTCACCACCTCCCACTCAAGGTGTTTGTCACCACCACCACCACCCTGGATGGCTATGACTTTGCCGACCTCCCCACACTCCATGAACACCCATCAGAACCTTGCAGAAGCTGCCACCATTCCCATTTCCCGACGCATATACCTATTGTTCAAACCCATAACACCATGCTCGACACTGTTGGGGAAAACCTCGCCACCATGGTCACTATTTCAATATGTTCTCCGAACCGCTTGATTTTGTCACTGCCCTCACTCTCACCCCAATTCCATTCGCTCACCTACAATGAACGAGACACAATGCTTGCTCAGGCCAAGCAGCTGCAACAATCAATTCAAACTTTGCAGTGTGTGGATGGAGGCCACGGAAAAAGACGTCAAAATGTCATTGAATGGTTGGAGTCTAGGCAGGACCACAGCTGGACAATTCTTGGTAGAAGTCGGCGACTTCTTGCATACGAAGGGGGTAATGTTACAGTTCCTTTTCGTTTCGTTTTCCTGTTTCCATGTATCGTTTTATATCATCATCTCTCCTTAACTGCGCACTGTACTGCCTGGACCACTATCTCCTTTTGTAGCTACCTTCCATTTCCTTTCTTAGGTAGTCATTGCCTCGTTTCCTTTATAGTTTCCTTTATTCCCTAATCGTATGTAAAACCCATGTACTGTAGAGTAACTCCAGTTCCAACTTAGATGAGTTTTGCTCTCAACAATTTTTGACTTCAGCGCTCTTCTCTCTCATTGTTCTCCAAGACCTTTGTCATCGTTTGACTTAGTATCTAGACCTTTGTCCAGTGGCTGGGAGTGGACCGAGACTGCTTGTCACTGTAGACTTAGAACAAACACACGACAGGGCATCGTCCGTAACAATCCAGGGTTACCCGGATTTCCCACTTTTTATTTTCCTGATGCGCCTGTGCTCCACAAAAAAGAAGCAGAGAGTAAGGACTGCTCGAGCAGCGCCAGGACACCATACAATACCACCGCGGACTCATACTTGTTTACAAACCCAGCTCATGCCCCACTTTTCTCCCTTGCCATGATGAGTGCCACAAGGTTTGGAACAACAATCCCATCTTGCCCACCCTGCACTGCCCATAGGGCTCCCGAAGTTCAGTTCAGTTCGGTTCAGGGTCATTTTGGCTGAACCTGAACTGAACTGACTAGTACTTGCCTGAAACTGAACCTGA